>CAEFZX010017279.1:0-265246 GCA_903066825.1 Alfaro cultratus
ATAAATAGTATTATAAAATGAACAAAATATATATATAAATATATATATATATATATATATATATATATATATATATACCACAAACCTCTTTGTTGATGTATCCATCTCTGTTGATGTCATAGAGATTAAAGGTCCACTGGAGTTTCTCTGTGACAGAACCTCTTAGGAGGATGGATAAAGCTGTAACAAAGTCCTGGGAAACACAGATACAAAGATGAAATCACAAACTGAAAAATCACAGAGAGGGGAAACACCTTCACATGGTGACAACCAGCCAGAGCTGTGGAAAGAAATAAACCAAACCTCAAACTTTATTGATCCTGTGTGTCCGGTGTCAAAAGCATTGAACAGGTAGTGAGCATAAGTGCTGGCATCTGGAGCAACAGATAAAAGGGGCATTGAGTAAATCGAAATGAGTCAACACAGAAGCAAAAGTGACACACAGTCCTCACCCCCATGTGGAAAAAACTGTGAGTAGATTTGCTTGAAGGTTTCCTCATTTACAACTCCACTGGGACATTCCTGAAAGGAAAGAGGGGCAGAAAAACGGACACAGGTGAGTGGGATGTGCCTGAAACAAGAATAAGACATGAAGACAAACTGGATATAATATTACTTTATTCTTAATATATTTGCACATATTAAGAAGGAAAGAATACATGTAATACAGTCAAATAACTTGAGTAAGTTTACACAAAATAAGATAAATTAATGTTCCGATGTAGAAATTTTTTATTGTTGCGTTGCACAGCATTAACATAATTTGCACCTCTTTCTTCACCTTGGTTAGCTTGTTAAAAATGATCTAACATGGTAGTTTTCAAGATTGAAGATGTCATATTTAGAGAAGATAAACAGTCTGACGTCGTGTTTTCATTGCACTTGTAAAGTCTCTCACATTCTTGAAGCCCCGGTAGAGAACTTGGAGCTCTCTTTTACTGAAGTTGGTTTGAGCTTCGAGCTGGTCGAGGCCCTCCGGCCGATGGCACACGATGGTCATCTCCAAGTCGTCGTCGGCTTTGTCTGAAAAGAAACACAAAGAGGAACACTTCCAGTTAGCATTACAATGCTAATCATATCATTTCTATACATTTTGTATGCCCACATTTTGTAGTATCCAGATTTCTGCATGGAGTTTGAATGCTCTCCTCATGCATGTGTGTGTTCTCTCCAAGTTCTCCAGCTTCTTCCCACAGTCCAAAAACACACATGTTGAAGTTTGCGTCTGTGGTTGTTTATCAGTTATCCTATTATTACAGAGAGCATATATATATATATATATATATATATATATATATATATATATATATATAGATATAGTGAAATACTGTGTCTATTTCAAATTGATTTCAGTGTAGAAAAAAGATAGAAAAATTGCATAAATGAAAAAAAAAAATCAAGATCTAGATTTATATTTACCTGCATTTATTGTTATACAAAGACTTGATTTAGTTGGGAATAAATTCTTGAATCACTGAACTGCAGTGAAAACAATATAACAATAGAGATAAACTCATGTGTTTCATGCTTACAATCATAACACACCATCACAGCCTCAAAAAACCTTAAGTCCTCTCCACTCTATCAAAAAAAATAAAAATAAATAAAATAAAAATCTTCTGTCACATCCTATTATATATAATATGCAATGGCAAGAACCAACATGATCCTCAAAAGTGAGCTCAGTCTTTGTGGAGCCTTATTTTGCTTTCATTAAATTCTTCCAGTTAATCAGTAGAAGAGAGGATGAGACATGGCGCTGCAGAGAGGTAGAGGTCAGATCAGCAGCTCTGTGTTCGTCCTCTGTTGGGCCCCATCATTACCAACTCATTATCCACCTCGCTGCAGGGGAGGGGAGAAAGGACACACCACTGACTTCTCTCACACACACGGCTAAAGGTGAACATCCCAGCATAAAATCAAATACCTTCCCTCCATCTCTACTCTCTAACAAACCCATCTTCACAGCTCTCAGACCCCTTAGCCATCTGAAAAGTAATAATTATGCATACTGTTATAACTGTGCATAATTTATTAGAAGTGCTAATAAAAATTCAGAATATGATAAAGTGGTCATAATGGGAAGTAATAAAAGCTTGGAGCAAAAAGAGGAAGAAATCTCTGAGATGTTTAGATAATAAAAAGTGATGTTTAATGAAGGCCCTTTCAAGATGATGTCAAAGCGTAGGATGAGGATCTAATATTAGAAATGTATCTGCCTTACATAAAATATCTGCACTGGGTCTTAAGGCTGCAGGACTATGGCAAAAAAAAACAAAAAAAACAACAACCAGTAAATAAAACTTCTAGCCTTCAAACATGGGTTAGAAAACATTGCATGGTGTAATTTAACATAAGTGAAAATAACTTTTTCACTTTCTTGAAAGTTTTGTTCAAAATACAAAATCTCAGCATCAGTTGGATAAAATCTTTACTTCCAGATGTGGATATTGCTTTGATTTGATCTGATAGTTTTAGTAGCAGTGGATTTGAAGCATAAAATGTGATCAGAACCTTTTATTTCAGCTTTTGATTAATGTGTAGCTTCAGGTTCATTGTGTTCTTTGCAATCAAGACTTTGAAACATTGACAGTTTTGAAATTGAGACATTTTTATATCTGTGGGAAAAACCAATAGGGCTTTGCAAAGCCTCATTACTCCAGCGCCTCTCCAAGTTTGTTCTCCCAATAAATCATAAGGACAAGGTTGCAGTGCAGCTACAGATATTCTGAGTTGCATCACAGTCACCAGTTAAACAATTAAAATCCAGCATACAAGGCACAAAATGTTTACACTCTTTATACATCTCGAGAAAGTTGGGTTTGAACTTCACTTTCAGTTTAAAAACAGCCAAGTTAATGTTACAGATGTTCAGAACTCAGATCAGGAGCCTATTGAGTGTTTAAATACCATTACAAACCCAACGCTGTAAAGATAAGCCATCCTTTTATTGAGCTATAACTCTCCTGAACGACGCAATATTTGTTGCCAAACAGAACCTAAAATACTGTATCACCTCTAATGTTTCCTCCCTGAATCTGTTCGACTCTCTGACATGCTGCTGAAGGTCACAAGCTTCATTAAGCAGGGAAGTCAGACTTTATGGCGTATTTACCAAGGACTGCAGTTAGAACGAGACAAACCAAGCAACAGCAAGTATACAACAAAACCCTTTGAAGCAATGAAAAACATTACAAAGTGCAACATGAGACTGACACATCCGTACTCTCATTCTACATAGCAAAAGTTTGAATGCAATCATTTCACAGTTCGGGTTCGTTCCTGAATTGAAGCAACCACTATGTGGAACGTCCTCTTTCTAAGATCATTATATCTTCCAAAAATGAATTTACAGCAATTATTTTCTATCTTTCAAATAGTGTCCTGGGCATAACAGTAGCAGCATGTGTTGCAGAGGATCTAATCAAATAGAGCAGTTCTTATTATTCAGACATACAAAATAGATTAGATTAAGAGAGTTGATGTTTTGTGCCATCTGTGTGGAATGAATAGTGTTCATTGTTCTCTTATATAAGTTGATAAATAAGATTTTAATTATAGGGTAAGTTTAACACCATGAAATGACTGAGCACATAAATACATGTGTTTACATTCAACTGTTTATTTCACAGATAAATAAGTTTAATTAACAGAGCAATTATATATCCTCTGCTATGCAATGTCAGCTGTTAGCAATGCTACAATGGAAACAAAACAATAGCAAAGAAATTGAGTCACTGCAAAATTTTGAAACAAAGAGCAGAAAATACACAACCGTTCAGGCTCTACAACTGAATAACCAACGCTAAGAAGTAGCAATAGATCAAGAAGTACAATTAATCCTGTTTAGTCATTCTGTGATCTTTCTCTTCCATAAACTTAGTGCTGAAACTGTTCTTCATCTGATTGAATCAGACCTGGATTGCAGTGTAGTAAAACTCACCCTCCACAGCGATGACTCCCAGCAGGTGCAGCAGTTTGGCGGCACCACAACACAGCAGAACGATGGCTATCGTCTGTAAGCTGTTGTCCCGCTGCTCCTCTCCTTCCATTCTGATCTCTTACTAATCACAACTTCACATGATGATAACCAAGAACAAGTAACTTTTGAACAGCCTCCATGAACTTTGAGCCGCCATGAGCCTGCTCCACTATAACAGAAACATCTGCACTCCTCTGCTTCTTTTTATCCCCTCATCTCTCCATGTCCCCGAAGCGTCTCCCTCCCATGTCCCGACCTTTCCTCCATCCCAGTAACTCTTTCTGTCCTCCTCAACCCTTTGTTCTCAGTCGTATTACAGTCTCTGTGTCCTTCATGCTTGGAGCTCTATTTTAACTGGAAGGTCCTCTCTGTTCTGCACAGTCACACTGATGAACTCACCTTCAGCTGTATGGGATTATTTCTCTGTGTGTTCTCAAACAGATCAGCACTAGATTAATTGCTTCGCATTTACATACGGTCATCTTCACTGAGCAGAAACTATTTTATAACAAAGTGACATTTCTGACTAAACAAGCTGAAGTCTTGAAGGTGTGCATTTCCTTTTTTATTTTATTCAAAATACCTGGTGAATTATTAAATTGACTGAGCTGCAGAGGTTATGGGGTCGATCGAAACTGGCAAGAAAACAACTTGAAACTTCTAACCACCAGCAGGGGGCAGCACAAACCAACACACCGTCAATGTTTGAAGCTTCACATCCAGCCAATGTCTCAGAAACAAACAAACCAACAGCTTATTTTATGACAAGTTATTTGTTCCCAAAATATGAAGCTTACATTGTAGATCTACTACGTCTCACGCAGGCATCGCTCCAGCTGTAATCTTGGATTGAAAAACCCCATGACTTATTTAAAATACTTCAAACATGAACACCAAGTCAAGTTGGATCTGTTTTTGCTAAATTAAACTAGATATTTAAAGTAGCTTTGATTAAGAGTGTGATTTTACATTTACGGCATTTAATTGTTTTGGTTTACATGCAAAATGTTCAGTGTGAAGAAACACAAGCACTGCATTTCAGCCTGAACATATTGTAGAGTAGGTTTCCTGCTATGGGAATATGTTTCTTCAGAAGGCCAGAGAACCTAGTCAGAGTTAATGGGAAAATGTCTCGAGCTAAGAACAGGTCAATCAGAGAGAAACTTTGAGACTCACGAGGTTCAGCTTCCAGTCGAACAAAGACCCTAAACACACAGTTTGATGGTTTAGATCAGTAGGCTCAAACTTCAGTCCTCAAAGTGTCCTGCAACCTTTAGGTGTCTCTGCTTCAGCACACCTGGCTCCAATATTAGTTCATTAGCAGATCTCCAGGGAGCTTGACGGCATGCTAATGAGGCATTTTCACCATTTAATTCAAGTGTGTAGGACAAGGGACACATCTATAGGTAGCGGGACACCGGCGCTTGAGGACTGGAGTTCCAGACCAACATTTAGATCAAAGCACTTTCTCCATCCAATCTGACTGAGGTTCAGGCAGTTTGCAAAGACGAATGGAGAAAAATGTCAGTCTCATTTTTTTATTGCAACTAAAGGAGGCTCTGCAGAAGTTCTTGACTCAAGCAGGCCTAATGAAATTAAATAATGCTCTAATTTATTAGAGAAATATTGAATTATGAAAACCGTGTATTTGTTTTCCTTTCTGTCCAGAATAATGTTCCGGTTTATGTATAGCTTAAATTTCACACTGATGTATGTGGATACACTGTTACAAAATGTGAAAAGGTTTTGGGAAGGCACTATATGCCTATGTCTGAATAAAGACTTGTATGCTATAAGTAAGTAGGACTACGTGCTACCCTGATAGTGGTAACACTAATTAACTACAGGTATTCCTGTAGTTAATTAGTATAATTACAGTAAAGTACAGCAATACATTCAATACAAATCCCACCTTCTGTTCAGCAGGAATTTGTTTTGCATCCATCTCTACAAACAAGCCAGCTGTTTTCATTCAGCAACCTACACTGATAATCTTGATGTTTCATCCTGCTGCGGTCTGACAGTGTCTCACTGTTTTGAAGCTTGACCCTTGTAAGTTGCTTCTTCAGCCAAATGAATACATGAAAATGTTAATGATAAAAGGAACCAAATAAACTCAAGTGAAGCTTTCATCTTGCTGCCTGCAGGGGGCTCTGCTGCACCACAAAGTTATCACTTACTTTAGCCTCCTGAATTACAGCAGCAGAATAAGAAGAATTTCATTTAGAGGAAATATTAACATTTAATCTTATTTTATGAGACATTTCAAATAATATTAATTAATGTGAGCTTCACTTTTAATGCCAATTACCATTTCTCCCATTCATATTGTAAACTGAAGTTACTAAACGACTCTTCTATTTGACAAGATCCACAAACACAGCAGATGAAGATAACCTCGGCAGTCAAAATGCATGCTAAAACACAGAGCGCCACACTTGGTCTAAGAGATTAGTTACCACAAACAGAGCAGAATCATATAAAGACCACATCTTATATGACGTGACACTAAAATCTAACCTTTAACATCACATAATAGGGGATATCACCCTATCAGAGGACAAACCAGGCTGAATGAGTTTACTGTGGTGCAAAATGAAAAGCAAACACAAAATGAGTCCAACTCAGCATGCTGTTAGCAGTAGATCAGACATTGAGATATTTTAGACAAAATAGTTCCCCTGTTTGTTGTTTCACCTGCTGAGGTTGTTGAACTCAAAAGGCACCTTTGATTTTTATAAGGAGGCCAAAGCAAGTCCCTGCTGATTAGGACATGAAAAAGGTTAAAGTAATTTATAACCACTTGTGGCTTTTAAATCATAATATAGAATATTTGCAAACATTTTGTAATACAGGTGTCACAAGGTGTGGGAGGTTTTCTACCAACATAACCATCAGGTGTGTTAATGCTACTCTGTGCATTACAGATTTGACTTAGTGTGGCATTGATTACACTATTGAGCCCTGAAGGAATTAGTTGTTTGCTGACAGTCAAATGCTACAGCTGCTTGAGAGCCACCAATTTGCTCTAAAGGACTTAAAGGACATCCAGGATAAAAGCAGATAAGAGTATTCGATTCTGCAGTTAAAACTTACACTGAGATGGTGATTTACATATAATTAGCAAGTGAGCAAATTGCCGTCCTAACAAAAAATGTGTCTGTGACTCTGGGTGTAATATTGCAGATTTATTGGGAGTTTCATTCCAAAATATTAACGAAATGTTTTTTCATAATAGGACATAAACATGATGATGATCCTGGTCAAAACCTCTAAAGTAGATGAAATATTTAATGTTATGCAACTCAATAAATGAAGATGAAAAGTCAATTATTTTTTGAGTTTTTAGGCATATGAAAGTTGTGTTTCACCATTGCACATGAAAGGCAAACCTGTCTACAGATTAAAAGCATAATGTTTCATAAGATAAACAAGGAACCATTTCAGCCTTAGAATCATATCAGCTTACGAATTAACCTACAATTCAGCTAAGTCTCAATTACAGATATTTGTTCCTGAGAATGAAAACATGGCTGTAAAGTAAATTTTTATTTTCAAGTTGTGCTCAGATATGGGTGTGTTTGGATGGCTGTGTGTTGGCCTGTGATCAACTGATGACCTATCCAGGTTGTACCCCACCTCTCGCCTAAAGACCGCTGGAGACACCAGCCCTCCCACAACCCCGCAGGGACAACCAGCTACAGACAGTAAACAGACGGATGGATATTTATTTGTGTTGGAAAATTTTGAAGCTGGAAGTGTAAATGTACAAAAAAATAAATAAATCCCAGCTGAGCTTTTGTGATGCTGAGAAAAATAGAAGAAAGCAGGATATGAAGAGACAAAGGGGTTTGTGTGTGGGAGGTGGTTGTGAAACTAGATCACATGAATCAAATCGCAAAGTTGTGATTTCAGCACAAACAGCACCAACAGGTGTAGCTTCAAATAGACGCTTGTTTTCATTCTCTTAGAAATCTTGCAATCAATCATATAGCTTAACAAGTAAAACACAACATACAGGTTTATCTCCAGATCTGCACATGTTTTGCTGCCTTTAATGAGAGATTTTTTTAAAAAAAATCATAAGGACTGCATCAAATTGGACAATCTTCCCCCTCTCTCTTTTTGATTTACCAAGCACCATTTAAAAAAAAAAAGTGAATAAAGTAAATTGGGACCAGCTGCTTATACATCACAGAAAAAAATCTCATAAGTGCATTTTGTTTAAAATGCAAAATGTAGGTCATATTATATGTTATACATTTTTGTTGTGAGACGTGTCAACACAAACCTGCTCTTACGGTTTTTAGTTAAAGGCGTCTGGTTTAAAAATTAGCAAAGTGGAGGTTTTCTTGTTAGCACCAGTATTGCACTACATTAATATTTATTGTTAAATAATTTATTATATTGCCACTGCAAGCAAAAGTAACATATTTTCCTAAAGAAAATTCTGACACTATTTAGATAAATGAGTGGAGTTTCACAGCTCAATGCAAACCGTTACTGCTGATGCCACAGTTTTTTTTTATTGAGGTTAGCAGGTGCAATGTGAGCTAACTTTTTCCAGGTCAAGGAAATGTTTGTAGAGCAACAAAAACTCAGAGCAGCTTCCCCTGTCGTACTTTAAAAGTTTAAAGCCTATTTAGATAAATGTGGATGGCAATTTTCAAATGGGGAGAAATTGTGTAAATGCCCATCATCGATGTATGGATTTCAATGCCAAAAAAGTGACAATTTTTAGGTTTAATAGATTACATTTTTACAGAAAATCTGTTTTCCAGTATTTGCTCTGTCAGTCATCACTCTTATCAAGTGAAAAATTAACAGCTCATCATCACTAGTTAGTCCTTAGCATAATTTATGTGTTCAATGCAAGTCTAGTCGTTCAGCTGCAAAAGTCTTCTACCTTCGTACAACTTTAAATGCACCAGCAAAATCAAAAGCAAGATTTTGTCTTGATCCAGCCTGTTCAAAATGAGCAAGAAAAAAAGTTTTTAATAACGTATAACCACAAGAAATGCTAACCCTTATATTGCATCAGTTCTTGCAATAAATTTCTGATCAAATAGGTCCCTAGTGAACACTCAGACATAAAAAATGAACCATTTTTCAACAAAAATTGATCCCAAGTTTGGGAGCTTTTCTATCTTGTGCATTATGATCTTTTTAATTTTAGGGCTTCAGAGTGTAACAACAATAAATACCAATGAGGATATACAATATTATGAAAAACTTTGTTTCAGTCGTTATATAATGGATTTTTATTATTTTGTTGCTTTAAAATGCACCATTTTTATCTATTTGCAGGTGCTCCGTTCACACAGGAGAATTGCTGATCAGAAGGGATGGCTGTGGCTCGGTGAGGAGAGAAGGTGTCTGGCAATCAGAAAGCAGAGAGCCTGATGCCAGATTCCCCTGCTACATGTCAAAGTGACCTTGGGTAGGATACTTAACCCCATTTTGCCAACCAATCTGTGATCAGTGTATGCATTTGTACGCCTTGCGAGTTCAGATGGGTGAATGAGTCCTGTGGGGTAAAAGCGTTTTAAATTCAGTCCATTTGTGAGGCGGCAGAAAAAAAGAAAAGAAGTCGGTCACATAATAGCTTTTCTCTGCCAGCGTTTAAATGATATTAGACATCATCTTGTTTTTCAGATGGGCATCTCTCCAAATGTTTCCAAGATTAACAGGCCCACAGAATAATCATTAAATAATTACTATATTCAACAGGAGGTTTCAGAATCAGACATATCTATGAACTGCTCAAAATATCTTACAAAACGTCTTTTTAATCAATGGGTTCAATTATGTGGATTCTTGTAATGCAGTGGTGCAGATTGTAAAATAAGTTACTGTTAAATAGGTAAAATCAATTAAATTCAAGATAAATAAAAAAGCCTGAGTGGTGCAGGGAGTTTCCAATACCCCTCACATAGACTCCCGTAGGAGAATGGATCTTCTTCATTTAGTTAATGTATTTGAGATCTCTGTCTCAGTGGTTCTCATACCTCCAATCCTACCAATCAAATTACTCACCAGTTTATCCAGGGGTGTCAGACATTAGTGCTTGGGGCCATGCGAGGCCCTTGGAATGGTTTTTTGTGTAGTCTACAACTCAAGAATGGGAAAAATGTGGCCTTCATCACAGTGCATGTATTAAACGCTTCAACATTTTTATTAGGTGCTGTTTTCTTAGTGAAAAGGTTTATTTCACTAATTTCTTAGTGTTTTTACAATTTGATTCTCACAACTAAGAACGAGATATAAGCTTTTATAAGCAAAGCGTGTCAGAAAACTCATCTTTATATATAAAATGCTGAGTTCTTGTAAGTCATTAGCAAGGTTTTCACTTAACAAGTGCGATTTAGAAACTTGCATGATTCCGGCTCTGAAACAAGATCTGCAGACCTGAGAGGAGTTTAAATAAATCTAGCATAGAAAGCAAACTTCAGAGCTACCCTTTCATTTGCCACATGAGCTACAGTTTTTCTGTCACTTTGATGCATTTCTCGAGTCATTTTCGACATTTGCAAAACAGTGAGTGCATTTCTCAAAACAATCTGTACAAACAGCAAAACACCATGGATTACCTGCAAAAGCCAGTCTCTGTCTCAAAATCCTTAGTTCGTGTCTCAAAAGTAAATATCTGCGTCAGTGAAACTGTCAGAGCCTCAGAATGATGAGGTTTTGTTTCTCTGTGTACAGATAAAGCAGTCATATTGATCAGTCATGTTGTCAATATAACAGCATAGTCTGGAGGGATAATTTGATGTAAACTATGGTTTAAACTTTGATGACAAGTATTGTAAATTGCAAATGTGGGAGGTCAGAGGCAAGAGATTGCAAAAGACTTTATGGTTTTACCGTAATTTGTTGTCAGACCGTGACATAGGGATTCAGAAAGGAAAAGAGAGAAATGTGAACACAAGATGGTCCCCTTAAGGAAAACTGTACATCTTGTGCTGTAGGAATTACAGAGAAGCCTCTTTTACTTCCCATCTCCATGCTGAAGCTGAGAAAAAAAAAATCCTCTTTGTGGTTAAGGAATGAAGAGTATGGCGAGAGGAACTCCATCAGGATCTTGTTGTGGGTTGCAAACCATTCCCTGATGATGCTGGAGTGATGGAAACTGACACGTGTCCTTGGCCCTATTCTGTCTCTTCCTCCTCACTCCTCTTCCTCTTCTTATTTTTTCTGTCGATTGACCTTGTCCAAATTCTTGTCCTTCCACTATCATAAATATAACATTGTGTTGTTCTTTGGTTATGTACACTCTATACTTGCCCTTAGATACATAACTTTGTGATATTTCTGTTTTGATCACTGGTTTATTAAATCTACATTGGAGAAACCCAGGATTCACCTGGGAGCAATTTACCAGTTCTGGAAAAATCTAGAAGAAAAGTCTAATGGAAATGTGTATTATGACATCCCTTTGAGCATTTTTAAAACTTATGCAGCAAATTTATGCTTAACTGTTGAGGAAGTTAGGATTATTCAACAGAAAAGCATTTTGATCAACAGGACTAAAGCAATTGAAACTGTAGGAAAAAGGAGATAATCATACAGAATCACTTGCATGGATTTACAAAAGCATTTGCAATGTTTTCACAGAAATGAGAAATTGCTTTTGATGTGCTCAAGTGACAATGATTTGAAGATTGAAGTAGTTTTGAGATTTTCAATTCGAGAAATGCACCAAAACAACTGAGAAACTAATAAAAACTGTAGTGACTAAAAACAGGAAAACTTGTCGTTCAGCTCAAAAAACCCTAAAATCTGTAAACCTCCTCTTTCCGCAGAACCTTTTGCTCAACATATCACAACTTAAAGCTCACATATTCTCCCTTCTCCTGCTTGCTACTATTTTTTATCCTTGTCTTATCTCTCCCTCTGCCAAACCTCCTTCTCAGCTTTCCACTATGCCGTGCTCCTCAGCCTTCTCATCCTGCGTCCTGTAATCCTTGCCAGAGAGTTTGTCATTTACATAATCTGAATTAGCCTAATCTACCATCCTGGCCCACGGAAATGGGCTGCTCCTCAAGAAAGTAGCAACTCCTCTGGCCGTGAGCTTCTGGGGCAGTGCGCAATATGCATTGTAAAAATAGATTTTATTTGCAACAATAGTATTTGGGGCTCATAATCGTGCTTCATATGGCAAAAACTGTATGGTGAAATGCATCGTTTTCCACAGAAACAAATCCAAGTCAGGAGTTCCTGCCTGGCCTGTTGGGTGGTTAAGGGAAAGTCCAGTGACTCGCTCACACAGACACACTAAAAGGCTGAACACATTACTTCAGGAGTCATTGAGAACCAAAATATTATGCAAATAAGACAATTTGCACTCCCTTGCTTGTGTATACACACACATCATCAGCCCGTGAAGGAGAACTGAAGCGCCAGAGGGTAGTTGCAGCTTTGCGTGTTTGTGCAAGACAAAGAAGTACACACAATGCCACTTCCTCACATATTAGTGTGTCACTGTTGATTATGTTTGGAAAGAGTGAGTCAAGTATAGCCCATTTAGGCACACTGAGCAGCGTGCCAATATTGATTTTTGAGTAAACACACGTCTAGACTCCAACTCTGAAGGAATACATGCGCACAAATACAAACTGCTGGGATGCCAAGGGATGAAGATGACTTAATAAGCACTCCTACCAGTTAATGAGTGTGTGGGTGATGGAGGAAAAGGAGTCGAGGAGAAGAAGGAAGACAAAAAAAGGGGGAGAGGTGTTGTGATAAGGAGGACTGCAGGAGCAGATTGTGTTAGCAGCATGTGAGCAGAAAAGTGGCAGAAAGTAAAATAAAGGGAAACAAACATAGGAAAAAATTGAAGCGTAAGGAAGAAATGAGAGAAGCCACAGAGAGAAAGACCTAAGCAAGAATATGAAAACGCTACAGGAAGCAGGAAAAAGCAAACAGTAAAATGCAGGAAGGGAAGTATGGAGTGACAAGTAAAGAGAAGAGAGAATGGAAGGAGCGAAAACGCTCTGCTGCAGGGATAAAGCGAGAAAAATTCACCAGGGAGGTGAGGATAATGCTCACCAACAACTTCTCCAGAGATGAATTCAGGCTACAACAAACAAACGAGGGTGAGAAAACATGATCAAAAGGTTAGGGAAAACAGGCTGCATCAGATAATAAAAAAGCTCAGAGTATCTGGCTTTTAATCTCGAAATAATACAATCATACACTCTCTCTCTCAGTCTGAGATGTGGTCATTGTTGTGATTCTGGGTAACTTATCCCCAACACCACAGAAATAATGTCTCCGTTTACTGCTATACCAACCCTACATGGAGCTAAAGCTGCAAACAACTCAACACCAGAATTACAAACAACCTCCAAATAGCTCCAGCTTCATGCCCCGTTCTGTCATGTTGTCGCACGACCAGTGTGGGGGTAATAAAAAGCCTTGTTTTCATTTGCACACAGAGTCGGCTTTCACACTTTTGCACACTACGAGGGTTTCTATAACCACCTCTTTTTTTTTTTTTTAAAATAGCAACAAATTACGCCTTCCCTTTTTTTCACACCCTCAGGGAAGGTGTTTGGGCTTGTGGTGGAGGAGGGAAAAAAAAAGGTTTATTCAAGAGATCAAACCAGCCATATGCGCTCACTTGGAAAATATCCTGTGTGGTCTAATTTGGACTGAAAGCTGATAACAACCTGCCTGGAGACATAAGCGTAAATGACTGCTCACTATTAACAGACGATTTTTCAGTTCTGGCACTGATCCCCCCGCTTTATTGTGCTCATTCATTATTGCTACCAGTTTGGACTTGTTCGATACTTTATGAGCATGGGTTTATGTGAGTTCTATCAAAATAATCAACAAGGCCAAAAAAGCGTTTTCTCACAAGGAACAAGTTTTTACGAGACGATGCCACTTCAAGGCTAAACTGCAGAAATCCATCTGTCGTTCTGTGTATTTTGCTTACTTAGGGAAAGCCCCCAATCTCATCACCTCCTCCACTCCCCACCGAACCCTCCCACCCCAAAACCCACATCTTTTGTTGCCATGGCTACCATGCTTCCAAGGTAACAGCAAGACAGAGAAGAAGAGTGTGAGCAGAGTGACAAATACCTCCGACATGTGTGTTTACCAGCACTGATGCTTGTATCCGTGCACACAGCCAGATAGAGTAACACACACTCATCCAGGTTGTTGTTTCACTTCTTACTGGGGATTCTCCATTAACCATCACACCTGAATGCTGCAACTTGGTCTTCAGACCAGTGAATAGTTCACAGTGAAATATTTAGTCCTACAATGTTAATGAGAAGCAAGAACGCAGACATTAGCAGAGGAAGTTGTAATATCTTTGTGCAACAGTAACACAAGCAGCGGCAGAAACAGCAAACAACTAAGACTCTTATGTGAAAGGGAGATATTAAAATGAACTTATCTTAAATTGATTCCCTGTAAGATGTTTCTATAAACATGTAAGAAACAAGTTGGAAAAGTAAAGTTTAAAGCCCAATTTACACTCTCAGACTTTATTGAAATGCCCTTCCTGACTTTGATCCAACAATATCCATTAAAAAAGAAATATGCTGACATCACTACCAGCAGAACAACGGGACTTCCACTTCCTTGATCCCAATATACATGCACTACTGAGAATGAGACCAAATCAAACGCAACAACCATTTTTCAAAGAAATGATAGGACCTGATGTTCCACAAAGTCCTTCATTTCATCATGATTAACAACACATAACTGCTTTTTTCAAAACAACTTTTAAACTTGGAAAGATAGAAAATTGTGACAGCAGTTTTTGAATAAAGAAATTGCCCTTTGCTCAGGTCAACCATGGCATTCAGTGCTAGAAACTACAACAGTGATGACATTGTTGTAGCTCGTTACATGTACCTATCTCGTTTGGTCCTAATGTTAAAAAGCTTTACAGTTTTCCTAAAATCATTAAAGAACATGAGGAAATCATAACCAAAAAAAGAAAACAAGTTAAAACATTGCATGATGTTTAGCCGTGCTCAGGATCTTGTTCTGAATTTTGATGTCATGCTATGTTGCCTTGGAGGTCAGACCTCGGATTTGGGAATAGTGTCAAAATTTAGTTGGGAGTTTTTGAAAAACCAGTTGGATTAAATATCTTGAACTCATTATTTTTTCTATTCAAACACTAACAAGCCATGTTGATGGATAGAGGACATACTGCACTACTTGTACCTGAGGTTTAATGAGATACAAATGATCAGAAGAGTTGAAAAAAAAACAAACATCTGCAGCTTTCACAGTGGTTCATATGCGTGGCAGGCATTTTGGATTTCAGATCTTGGGGGTCATTCTTGTTGTGTTCTGACAGGGACTTACAAAAAATCTGATTTATGACAAATAAAGTTAATGTAAAGGCCACCTGTTGGTATAGCATAGCTAATACAGTGTTTTTGGTTTGACTACAGGTGTGTTTATAATTCAGTGATTTTGGAAACCATTCTGGCAAATAATTAGTGAAGTAACTGTGTTTATTAGTTTTTAATTCTGGTGTTGATGAGTACAGTGCCTTAACACTGCAAATCAAAAGCCTACAAAGTTATGGCAATGTGTTGCCAGCAGATGCATACTGACAGTAAATGAAGTATAGTAACATTTAGGGTAAAGAATATTAGATCAGAATATGTTTAAATACAATGAGAAACATAAGTCTTCTTGTTATAGAATAAGGCAAAACATCTGCAAACACGTTGTCCAACTGAAACTTCACTGTTGAATAAACAGATGCACTGTTTCCACTTTCATGAAATATTTTCATTATTATTCTCATTTATCTTAACAGAAACACCAGTTATTAATCTGTACAGTGCTGCTTGCATATCCACACTCTACATTTAGGTGTCTTAGCTTTAAAGAGGGGAAAATCTGAAGTTTCTCTGCAGAAATATTTAGCTGCATGCATGAGTTTCTGCCTGTGTGTGGGTGAGAGATTGTGCATGCATGCATTTGTGTTTGTGTGCTCTTCCTCACCCCTGGATGGCCTCCTCTGCTTGGTCTGCATGGTCAGCGTGCCAACCACAGCCCCCATATTTGCCGCTGTCGTTGTGGAAACAAGTGCGTCTGGATGCTCAAGTCTATATTTCTTCGTCACGTGTTCGGACAGCTACAGCACACACTCCCGCGCCCTCCTTCCCTCCTATCATCCTCCTCTCCTCTCTCTCACTGGCTGCTCTCAGCATAAACCCTCACCCCGTCATCCTTTCATGCTTTCTCTCTCCGTCTCGCAACGCTCCTCCTCGCCCTCTCTCGCGCTCTCTCTCTCTCTCTCACCCCTTTTTCTCCTCACACCCCTCCCCGTTCTTTGTTTTTCATCAAGGGTTGTTCTCTCCCTCCCTCCTTCATTCCCCTTTTTCCTCGCTCTCCATACATCTATCACAAACCCCACTGCCGGAGGAGAGCATCAGTAATTCAGCATGAAATCAGCAGGATGTTGATTCACCAAATTATAAATTAATATGAGTGTACCCTTGATATGATAATACTGAGTGACTCACTCTGCATAAGAACAACATACACCCCAACTCCCATTACACTTGTCCACCTAAAAGCACCTGTTGGCTTCTGATGGAGAACAAATATGCAGATAAATTCAGCACTGAATATTGATTAGAGAGGAAGCTATAAACCGTGAGGTGACAAATAAAAAAACATGCGGCTGTGACGTAAATTATAGAAGTCCCCGACTGTTGGCTGCATTTTTTATGAAAAGGCCACTTCAATCTATCAACACCTCCATCACCTCCATCCGTCACTCCTGCTCATTCATCCACAATGCCCCAACATTCTCATGCACACCACCGAGACAGATCAAGGGACCTGGAGTTTATGTGTGCCCGGTGGTGGATTGACTCCCGAGGCAGAAAAAAAGAAAAAAATAGCAAGAAAGAGAGATGGGCTGAAAAAAAAAGGAAAGAAAGAAACGCTTAAAGTCAAGGATGTGAGAAGAGAGGGGGATTAAGAGCAAGAGGAAGCTGCTGATACATTAAATAGGACAGAAATAGGGGGATCAAGACAAGTATCAGATAATATAGCAGGAGTGTTTAGCTCATGACAGTAATAGCTAAACACACAAGTCGGAAACATTTTTTTTACAGTCCACAGAAACTGGAATGTAGCTCCTACTGCAAACACAGTGTAAAAGTGTTCATATCGCTTCAACTTCTCCATATTTCAACTAATATGTGATAGAACAACAAAAGTAGAGAATGATTGTAAAGTGAGAAGAACAGGATTTATGATTCTCAGATTAACTTCTGGTATTTATTTTGTGTTACTATACATAATGTATGAACCTTTTCAAAATTCTAACAATAATCTCTAAGTGCATGACTATTAGAGCCCAGATTATGTCCCAGGATTTTAGATTAATGGGTAAATCTTTTACATTAGTGTCCAGGAAGTCCTATAGAGCCTGGCATGGACGTTCTGGCCAGTCTGTGGATTGGACTTGCTTTGAGAGAATTACACAATCAGATTGGGATCTAGGGGAGATACCAAAGGCTAGGTCAACATCTCTGGCTCTTTTTCATGTTGGTCATGCTGTTCCGGGGCTGTTTCTGCTGTGTGAAGGATGCACTGTCCTGCTGGGGGGAGCATCTGCCATCAGAGAGTTGTGCAGCCATGAATGGGTCTGCAACATTCACACTGAATAGGAAAGATACAAACACCATTATTAAAAAGCAAGATATTTGAGATTTAGAAAATGAGAAAATTATAATTTCTCAAATGTTTCCTTCTTCTACAGGACATGCAGTACTGCAAAAATTATCTACCCGTTTACTAACAAAACAACTGTTTTGTTTTTACTTTTTTAAAACAAATATATAGTTCATTAAACTATTTTTATTATTACTAAGTAAATGCAAAATGTAAATACAAAATGATTACATTTATAAAAGAAAAATAGAACATTTTTATAACATTGCTGTCCAAAGCGATGTTGCCACCTTTTGATTGATCAAATCATCAACTAACTGTGGTAAACCACTTGTTGTTTTTGAAAAGCTGAGTTCAATTTCAAAAGCCACAGTCACATGTAATAACTGACAATCCTGTAAAATCAATAAATCACTTAAACAGAACCAGTCTGGCAACACGAAGCAGACCAAAATAACCAAAACTTAAACTCCATTTAAGTTGCAAAAACATCTCAGGGATGATCAGTGGAAGCAGCTCAGTTATGAGCTTCATGGCAAAAGCTGTGGATATTAATGCAAATAGGATTTGCAAAAAAATCCAAAAAACTTCTGTATTTATTATGGGGCATTTTAATTCTGAGGAAAGAGATTAATTCAATGCAATTTGGAATAAGGCTGTAGCATAAAACATGGAAAAAGTAAATCACAGTAGGTCAAGGATCAGCCTGTGTGTTCATGGACCCCCCTCTGGGTTAAATTATTTTGGGATTACCACTTGACTTTTGGCATACCCTTATGATCCTAAATAAATTAAAATGACCAACTACAGCAGTGATGCAGCATGTCGAGAGGCCTTGCTTATGCATATCACAGATCCTGCTTCATTGAATTTACCACCAGAGGTTCCTGACAGTGTGAATGCAAGATTTGGATTTTTTTTCAAGGACATTTCCTAAACATTTCATCAGGTAATAAATGACCTGTTTGAGTTTAAATGTAGGCTACTTCGTTTGTTTTTCCTCTTGCTTCAATTCCTTATTTTTGCTCATTAAAACTCTTTTAAAAACCTGGATGTGATCCACCGACAGAAAAATGTCAAAACTAATGGGTCACTACAGGTGGAAAAAGGTTTGAAAAGCATGAAAGAAATTGTTTTTTGCATCACATGTAATTTTGTCAGAGTTGTTTGTGTTTTTAAATCTTCTGTACATGGAAGATTTTTGTCAAAATCTCATCGTCTTAAATTACAACAGGCATTGGATTTTAAAAATGTCGTGCATGTTTTTCAGTAAATGACATTCATTTTAAAGCTAAGAAAGCACAAATATGAAGCCTTGCTGTAGCCGGACATTTTAAGATATGAAATGTTGTCTCCGTATGCAAACTGTGCAACAAAGACTCAAAATACAGTTTCAAAGTTTCAGATTTCTAAATTTGTATTTTTTTTTTTTACAAATAAAGCACATGTCTGCTTTCACAGCTAAGTTTTCATAGCCAGTTTGTAGAGTTGACACACTGACGTGTTAGTTAAAGCCATCTGTTTATAATAATGTCTTTGCAAATGTAGCAGCTATTCACGACCAGGACACCATCTTTCAGCGATGGAATCGGGAACCAAGTGTCACTGTAATGATGCCATAAAGGGAATTAGTCAGACAAGATTTGGTTTGGAGAATTAAAAATCTGCAATCTGCTGCTGTGAAAAATGAGCTCATGAATTTTCGACTTTTTGCAAGTGAGAGAGAGCCAGAACGGACAACAGTAGGGAGCTATCTTTTCACCCTGCCCACATGCACACATGCTTCACAAACCCAGAAAGAAGCGCACATATGGTCGCACATACATGTTACACATTCACTGATGACGGTCAGACAGACCACCAAGGGTTGAGGACGCTGTGGGGACCCAGCGCTGAAGAGTGTGACCACATCCTGCTACGAAACACAAACACTCTCTGCTTCCTCTTCCATTGCTCCCTGTCTGGATTTACCAGCTACCAAAAACTTTCTTTGCCTCTCGGCTGCGCTCCGTTTCATCTTCAGTCTCAACACATACGCACCTCACTCTATCCTGCTTTGTGTCTGATTTAGGAAAACAACCATCTCACCTTTATCCCACCATCTCCCCACATAAATCCACGCGCCTGTACTGGAGTAATGTTCCTGTCGCTCCAAACACAGTTCCCTGCTTGTTCCAATCTCAAATCTTCATCTCCTCGCAGTGCCTGACAGGCCCATTTCCACACTCTGACAGAAATGTTTCTCCGTCTAGTAATCATTTCAACGTCTGTCTGCAGAGCACAGAGAAAGAAATAGAGGTTGGAGTCGGTGAGAATGCTCGTTTTCTTTTTTGTGCTTGTGAGCAGAGTATTGGGACTGACTTGTCTGGTGTTTCCCTTACAAGAAAGTGAGTGAATAGCAGCATGCTGTTTTACAAGAACCGCTGTCACACTTTTCAGTCCGGAGATGAGACAACAAAGTAAAATGCTCTTCCTATATATTCCACTGATGGTTTCAGAAAACAGCGAAAGGAGATGGAGACGCAAACATGCTTGGCTGTGGATGCTGAAGAAGAGGAAGGATAAAGTACACCGGAAAAGCTTCCAGCAAGAGATTAGGGTGCGATGAAAGAGAAAGAGAAAAAAGTGGTTCAGAAACGAGAGAGGGGGCGACTGGCACTGCAAGATGGAAAATGCAGAAGACAGCAAAGTGGGGGCCATGCAGACACACTTCCAGAGAATAGGGTGGAAGAACAAAGAGAAGGAGAAAAAATGAGGGAGTGAGTCTGAGAGAAAATTAAACTGTTAAGATTTTGATTAAGATTAAAACACAAGGGGAAACTTTAGCCCGTCAGCTCAATGAATATAAAGATCTACCTGAGCGCTAAACAGCTCGTTCTTTACTTTCCAAGATTCATCTGAAGAGTTAATTATTCTTCCCAGGGACATACGACAGTCTCCTGTCAACACACAAAACCTCTGCAGTAATTCATCAGGGATAGCATGGCTGACAGGAACTTGTTTATTAGAAAAATCCATACCAATACTTATAGGTCCACAGATTACTCCCCACGCAGCTGTTTCTCTGTATCAATCCAAGCTTCTTCCCGGCTTCAACTCACATCGATTTGTGATTATATAGAGGGGGAAGGGAAAGAATAAAAAGGGCTGAAGAAGAGTTGTATAAATAAATTAAAAGCAGAAGATGAAAAAAAATGGAATAAAGACAAGCTGTGAATTACAAAAAAGGTTTAATTTTGTATGTGAGGGGAAAAAAGGATGAAGTTTTTAAAGGGGAGCGTGATTAAATTGGGGAATAAATGGACTGAGAATGAAACGGCCAGGAAAGGTGTCCTTTATCATGTTAATAGGATTCAACTTTTTAGTATTACTTATACAGAGCTGTACTGATTGGCACAGCCTTCATGTGAAAATAAAACAGCAACAAGTAGATGATCAAATTCAGACCGGTCTGAAAATGTTGATCACATTTTCACATTCAAGATGAACAAAATAACTGCCTGACAGACACCAGGGATGATGAGCTGAGGGAATTACCTTCAGATCCACTGCTGTGAATTAAAGTTCATCTCTTCAGAAAAACCTTAATGTATCAAAATGTGGCACAAGTACCACTGGTGGACCTTAGGCTCAGTATGAGCAGCTATTTACAAAGTTAATGTTATATAAAGTAAATGTAATGTAGATCTAATCAGCCCAAACAATGAAAAAATGATGAGAAGTTGAAGAGCAATGAGCTTCAAACATTTGCCTCTCAAAAGAGAAGAGCTGTGACGGTTTGGATCAGGCAAGAGGCAGGCAGGACGAGCAGAAGAGGAAATATTTAATAAAAAAAATAATGAACAAGCTCAAGGGTGTCACAGACGGAAAATAAAACTAGGAGAAAACTACAGAGGTTTGAAGTGCTGCTAAAGTATTTGGAGGAGTGATTCTGGTGAGCCTCAGTAAATGATCTGAAACTGGAGAAGATTAACTCCACTGAGGCAACAGAACAATAGTTTTAGCACAGAAAAGATCTGTCATTATCACTAATCTGAAGCTGCTACTGGGTAAATAAATAAAACAAAAATTCAGAAACACCTGAGAGACTTACTATGCAAACAAATACTCAGACTCAAGGTTAAACCAGAGATCACGACAAGCAGAGTGGAGAATATTTCAAGAAGTTCTGAGTAGAAACTGAAGCAGCAAAACTGTGAATACTTATGCTGTATTCAGTTTACCTCTGAATTCAGGACCCGGGTTTGGAAATGACATTAAAAATCATCAATCAAAATTCAGTTTCCTACTTGGCTGATATCGAACGCGGGTGGGTGAAATTGGCAGCTGAATCATTTAGTTATCCAAAAATAAGTCCGGCTCTGCAATCATCAGATGGAACGATGTTCTTCTAATCACATTTAGAGTCACCTATGGAAATGTTTTTGAAGGGATGCACAGTGGTGCAGAGAGCAGGACCCAAAGTCCTGGGTTCAAATCCTGGCCTGGCAGAAAAAGTTACAATAGTGAGACAATAAAAATGCATGAAAAAGTTGATCTAACAGATAGCATCAATGAAAAAGTTTAATGATGTAGACGATTGTGTAAATGAACCATTTAAGTGGATTTCACATGATCAGATAAACTGGTTATTTGGTCTTTGATAATAGTGATTATGATCTTGTAAATATTAGGTGTAACAGTTTGCTGTGGTTGTGTGTGTGATTAAATAGATCTGATTGTCGATGCGAATATTATTCTTTGCTGGGTCATCTGTTAAATCTAAAATGGCGCTCGTGAAGGAAGTGATGATACTGCATTCCTAGATTCCTTTTTGTCCCTTGTTGCAAAGAAAATGTTTGGGGTTTTTTTTCTTCTGTGGACTCAGATCAATAGATTCCATTTTTATGTTGTTGTGCACGTTTGGCTGAGAGACTCAGTTGAAATGTCAGAGGCAACAATGACATGTTCTCGATTTCCTTTGTTTCCTTCCAGATCCAGAACCTATATTGTTGAGTCTGCTCACATTGACTCCGTCTTTCCTTGACGTTGTGCAGCCAGCGAGTCATTAAAAAAAAAGGCAGATTTGTCAAACAAATGGTCCCCAGCAAGAGCTTTTAAGTAACATCAAAAAATAAATTAAATCAGAGATCATCACTTAAAAATGATTTATTACTGATGCTGTATCATGCAGCACGATTTTATTTGTTTGCTGCTTCTGTTTTAAATGCATTTCAGTTCATTTTCATTTGAAACAATTTGTTTATCATGACATTTTTCATGCTCACAATAACTGCATTTGTACAAGCTGCAGCACTAATTTTGCTGCAGCTCAGCATGCAAACTGAACCATGTAGTCAGAGCTTATCTATATTCATCAGCAGCACATCGCTCATTGGCCCGAGGGCTCACACTGAATTGAAAATGTCTTTAGAAAAAAATATATATATACTATGAAATTAATATATTTTTCATGAATTCAGCACTTTGATTTTTTTCTTGGATAAAAAACATGAATGTGGGTTTAATTTGTTACAGTCAGACATCAAAAGCTGGCAGACAATCCTAAGTGAAATAATCTACATGATGAGCTGCAGAGTGTGAAAATAAATATGAGATTCTGAGGTTGTTGTTTCCAAATCTCATCTTTGGAAGCTTATGCACATGCTCCTGGCACAGGATTAACCAAGAACCCGTTTCATGTCAGCAATTTCCTGATAAAGCTCTTTTGCTGCCCTAATTGGCCATTTTTGTGGACATATTTTGATGTGGAGGTTAGAGAAAGAGGAGAAAGCAGGGGAGCTTTATAAAAGAAATGTGTTCTTCTCTGTTCAGCCCTTTAACCCTGCAGCAGCAGGAAGTACTGCACCAAATGTTCCTGAGAGAACAGAAAGAAACCCACTTCTTCTTCTTTATTTTCTTCTTTTTTTTAACATATTCTGCCGAAACCAAGCAAAATGTTTTTTGCATCAGTAAAACTTCAAACAGTCAGATTGATCACAGAGTTGGCCCAGTATGAGCCGACACTGAGAAGAGCAAAAAGATTTGAAGATTTGAGGGCAGAAGAGACAGAAACGGCAAAGGCAGGAAAAAAAAAAAAAGCACGTCACAAACAGAAGATAAGAACTTAAAAGGAGCAACTTTTTAAAGGCAAAGTAAAAGAAATGAAATGAAGTGAAAGCAAGAAAAAAATAAAAGGAAAAAAAAATACTTGATAGAGTGTAAAGGAGCAGAGAAATGAAAGCAGAAGCAGAACCAAAAGGAGCAAAAAAAAAGAAAACTAAACAGGGAGATAAATGTGTCTGCAAGGTCCAGGTTTTGCAGTTTATAACCACTGGGAAATATTTCATAGATCCAGAGCAGTTTCGGCAGGAATTGAGAATAAATTTCCTCTTTTTGCCTCAGGTAAAGAAAGACACATACTGACAAATGCCTTACTGCCAACCTAAGCCCTCATGAGCTCGGAGGCCAGTGGCTTATCACTCAGTCTCGCTGCCTTTTCCGCTAAAAATATATGTAGGTCACATCATCCATTTAGCTTCATTTAGTAACTGACACAGAAAAACACAGAACAACTTTTGATGTAGTTTAGCAACTGTCTTTTGTTCAGTTTGGCCGATTCGTCACTCCAAATTGCTCTGAATGGGGCTGTAACTGGACTACATTTATCTAAAGTGTGAAACAGCTCGCCTGCAACAGAGTTTCACTTTAAAGCACAAAGATGATGAACAAAGGAGAATAAAAGCCTCCAAGAAAACACACTGGAGCTCTTGCTACAGCTTTCCCTTGTCTGTGAAGTCTGCCTGCTTGTTTTGTCTCTTGATGTTTGGCTTTATCAGCAAAGATGTTGAAAAGGAAGTTTTAAGAACATTCAAAACATTGTATATTATGCATGATGTCATGGCTTTCTAGGCTTCTGACTGGTTATTTCCCAACATCCCAGTTAAATGGCGATACACGTTTGGTTGAATTTTAAAGCACAAATTGAGAAGACTTCGTTTTTGTGTGGCATGATTGCAAAAATCAAAATAAATCAACGAGGATGGCAGGAATAGAATTGTGGATCTCAATATCTTCATTCTTGGAAATAATTTTACTTGTTTGCTATGAGTAAAAAAATGTTTAAAACAAATAGTTTAAAAAGCAATTGAATCCAATTTTAAGCATTGCTTCATTTATCTTAAAATGAAACAAAGTAGTTCTATAAATATCTAAAAAAAATCTATTTTGCCTTATTTTGGAATTTAGCAAATAGGAAACGTTTAGTCTGATTTAATATTAGTCAATATCTGGTTTCAACTGCATATCAGAAAAAAGTCAACAAAACATGAAACAGTTTGTTGCTGCTTTTGATTATGATTTTGTGCTTGATGTGTTAATATTATTACACTGGATTTCTTCCAGAAAACTCATTTTTATTCCTCACACACATTCCTCAGCTAAATTTAAATCCTGCTTACCGTAAAAGTGCTGGTTTCCACCAGGATTATCGGAAAGTTTAAAATGGTGTCTGTGCTAACTTAGAAACGTCTCAGCTAGTCTTCCATCGCCTCGAAAGAGCAGGAAGAAGCTTCATCTGACTGCCATTCTCTGCGAATCATGCAGCAACTTTACTAAATCTGTAATCCTCAGTGGCTGTGCAACAACAAGCACCAGGCAATACCAGCAGATTCTCACGTTTTTATCTTCCCTGTTCTAAAAACATGAGCAAGTCTGCTGTGAATTAGTTCTCCAGTAAATAGAAAATAGATGTGAGAACATAAGAAATGTGGGAATTGCATGAGCGTATTTTCACTGTCATGCAGAATTTTCACACATGTAATCATCAAAGGGAGCCGTACCTCTCATATCTGCAACTGCAGAAGATTACACTGAGATCCACATCATTTTGTTGTCTTCAGAGGGTTTGCAGGAGGCTTTTACATTCAGATCAGCTTCGTCTACAAATACAGGATTAAATAAGAGCTTTATCTAAATTATCTGTGACTTTTTGGCACCAGATCCAGTTAGTTTACCTCAGGGAACAGTGAATCTACAGCATCTGTCAGGTAGAGTTTTTTTTTATTAAACTCTTAATGAAAACAACTGAAAGTCTTTAAAATGTAGCAGTGCACTTGACACCGTCAACAAATATGCTTGTCTTCGTTTTTGTTGTTAATTACAACACCAATCAAAATGCTGTTATAGCTTTTTTAAACACATACATAACATATGCAAATTATCAGTTGGATCACCAATAAAACGAAGTAATAAACTTTAGTGTCAATTAGCCAATCAATACCTAATTGCCAACAATAAACTGAGGAAAGTGAGTTAGAACAGGCTTAAATCTGACTTTTATACCTAATCTTAACCTTATGAAGAGAAAATGGGAGATGTGGAGACAACAATTGAAAGCCATTTAAAAGAGAAAATAGAAAAGCCATATTTGAGCATATTATTATGCTAAATCAGGTTCCCTAGAGTTAAGATCTGATTCTTTCAAAGCTTCCTTATTTTTAAATTAGAAAATAAGATTGTCAACCCTAATTAAGTTTTTTTCCATCTAGAAGAAACGTTATCATGCAGAGTAAGGCATTCAGATAAATAACTTAACCATAGAAGCCATCAAAGTCTTAAACTCCTTATTTTTTTAAATACAAAAAGACAAAAGAAGAACTTGCTACCACTAAATCAGCAGATCCAATTCCGTCCCTAAAGACAGACAGCTGGCCAAACGTGAAATAAAGTTATTAAATATGTAAAATAAGTGTTATCCTCAGCATTACTCATCATTCGAGCAAGTCATCAGTTCTTGATTTTGTCGAGTCATGTGGTTCGGAAAGGCAGGGAGGGAAAATTCTTAAAAATATTTTTCCTTTATCGTTCTGACACCTCAGCAAGTTAACTTTGAGTCCTTCTCAGCTGGCCGTTCCCTCCCGTTGGGCGGCGATCAAGGGTGGCCCAACCTTCCCTGCCAAATAAATCCTGCCCTGCTTTCATTAGGCAACTTTTTGCACAGTAGCAGATGGTGAACACACACTCTCTGACACACACACACACACACTCCGGCCTCTGAGAAGCAATCTCGCCTCCTCTCTCAAATTTTCTCAATTTTTCACCCCCACTTTTTCTCATCTGTCTCTTCCTCTTCATCCCAAAGCCGTGAAAACTTCAAAAGTTGCAGATATTTTTAGGTTCTGCTAAATGAAAGTGGAAGAGTTTTGACAAAACATTTTAAGTGAAACAAAAAGCCAACTTTCGTGACATGTTGGCATCTATAGGCGATGTCATCTACTTTGACCTCTTATAACTTGCTAGGACAAATAACTGACTGTAAAATCTAAAATTAAAAACTTAACTAGTTTTTCACACAGCAAAAACAAATAAGCATGATATGTTAGGCTAGAAAGATACATTTTCTAACAGAACTAAAGAACTAAAAAATATTTTTGCAACATATGTACCCAGCACGTACCCCGCCTCTCGCCAGGAACGTTAGCTGGAGAAAGGCACCCGCACCTCCCGACCCCACTAGGGACAAGGGTGTAAGAAAATGGATGGACGTACCCAGTACAGCAAGTTTTATTTAGTCAAAAATAGAAATCTCAGAATTTCATAAACGCCTTCAGCGGTCAAATGCAGAGACCACATTTTATCTGTTCTTTTTGTCATGTTCAGTCAAAATGGAGTGGACACCCAAACATGTTCTGAATCATGTGAGAAATGACAGAGAAAACGAAAAGAACCATCAGAAACAAAAATAAGTGCCCACTGGACGGAATCCCATTGAAAACCCCCTGGTTTTTCCACCAAATATTGATTTCTGAACTCTTCCTGAGTTAAAACATTAGCATTGTTCTTTCTAAATGAATATGAACTTGTTTTCTTTGCATTATTTGAGGTCTGAAAGCACTCCATTTTTTTGGTTATTTTGACCGTTCCTCATTTTCTGCTAATAAATACTAAATCCTTGCTTGGAATTTGAGACATATTGTCAATAGTTCATAGAATAAAATAATAATGTTCATTTTACTCAAACATATGAAAAGTAAAATCAAAGAAACTGATAACATCTAAGTGGTCTCTCCATTTTGTCCAGAGCTGTATATTGTGGATGGCGTACGCTGATGAAGATGGCTTGTTACTTACAAATTTTGATTTAACAAAAAGATGTTTAAAAAGCTAAGAAAGGTGACATTATAAAAGGTTATTGTTTTTTGCAGAAAGCACTTTTTCAAATGTGTGTCTGATTGAAGGAAAAAGAGCATCTGTTCCTAGATACGGTTTATCAGGGTGAGTCACCGAAACCCCCACTGATGATACATTTTGGTGTTAAAAGGTTAAAAATGAGTCTTAAGGATCTGCACAGCACACACCTAACGTATCTGCTGAAAGCTGCCGCCACGCAGGTCAGGATAAAACAACCCACGCAGGATGCTATATATGCGACACATTTACACGTCTCTGAAGAGTTTTTACAGCTGTTTGCTCTGACGGCAGGGTTTAGGCAGCTGTGAAACAGAAAATATGAACTTAAGGCATTTCTCTGTTGGACTTTTCTGAAAATTCAAAACATTCAGTTCATATCAAAGCCTCCATGTTTTTTTTTTTAATCTTAGGATATGCAGTCTTTTCCACAGGATTTCATTAAGGTTGGTCTTCTAAATAAACATTGCAGTTATTGAATTCTCCATGTTTTCAATAATCTTGGTCATTTTCTTTGTTTACACTTGGCTTGTTGGAAGAACCTCAGTGGTAAACACCAAGGTTTAAAGTCAACAAATACATGGCAAACCATGTTCAAAGGCAAACACGCAAAGCCACAGCTGTCACATGTTACACGGATAATTTAGGAGCCTTAAAGACAAATTTGTATAATTTATGTAAAGCTGCTCATGCGTAGGTATGCAAAAGAGCGTAAGCAAACATGTGTGAAGTGTCAGCAGCTGCTGAACAGCAGCGGGGCAGACAGGAAGCGGGCTGGTATGAAAGCAGCCGGGCAAATGCCATCACCTATTATGGACAAAACCAGTGGCATGGCCACACACACATACACACACACCCACGCGCACTCGCGCGCAGACACGCACACACACACACACACAAATGTTCACAAATCCACAGTTCAAACAGCAGACAGGTGGCCTGAAGACTAAATCCATGTGCTACATTATTATTCTCCCAACTTGTACGATATTCATGTTGCCGAGGGCAAACATACAGATTGGCTTCACAAACGCAAAACATGAAATCTGCATGCATGTGCAAATATCAAGCAAAAACACGTCTCCATTTACCCATTTTAAAACATGAATGCTTACCTTTGTGATAGGTCACCGACTTGGACTGCAGGGAGAAGGTTCCCATCACCAGACCCATGTTGACTTCTTAGCGTAGTAAAGGTGTGCGTGAGCGTGTGTGTACGATGTAATTAAGGTGTGTTAGTGAGCGCGCACCCAGCAGGTGTGTGTCATCTGTGATCAAGTGAGTCCGTCAGTCGGCTGTATGTGTGGAAGTACAGATATCACTTCTCATGCCGTCTCACTCCCACACAGCTCGGCTGCTTTTGCTCGAGGGTGTATGAGTGAAAAAGAGAAAGAGTGTGTGTGTGTGTGTGTGTGTGTGAATGAAATGAGCGGCAGACACACACTCTGAAGCTACCTTTGTCTACGCTGTCACTGGAGCTGCCTTTCTCTCATGCCTCTGGTCTCTTACTCCTAACAAACCCTCCCTCTCAGAGTAAACCCCTCTTCACCCCGAAACCAGACTGTCATTCCTCCAGTTCCTCCGCGCCTCTTTATGTATTTGTTCCTCCCTGCCTGCTCCCCTCCTTCTCTCCTGTTCATCTCAGCCGCTCTGTCTCTGTCTGTCTGGTGGGGAAAGAGGGGCTGCACACTGTTGCACGGGGGAAGACGGAGACAGATTGAGGGGAGGGGAAGAAAAGGAGGACAAAACTGAGGGGAGAACAAAAGAAAAGGGGAACGAGAAAATGATGATGGAGAAAGAGGAGATGGAGAGCAGGGTGGGAGGGTTGAAGACGAAGCAAAGAGATGGACAGAGATGAGGAGAGCAATAGGTGAAAAGAGATAAAGGAGAGCCGGACTGATCTGTCCCCTTTTGTTATTCAGCGGGCAGACTGACTGTGGAGAGCGTACGTGCAGCTTTATCTCTACATGCACGGGTCTGACAGGTGGGGTGAACGTGTGATTACCCTACCAGGGGATAGGGCACCAGCAACATCCCTCTGATGCTGACATGCTGCTGCTGCACACATGCAAGCGTCTGCATCCACACTTTGCGTCAGACATGTTCTGACTATTAAGTCTAAATATATGAGCCTTCTCTTATTTCCCTTCTCCGTTACACAGAACAGATTTGTCACGACCCTGTCAGAAAATGTGAGAGAAGTAAGCGATGTTAAGACTGTGAGAGAGCATGTTTAAAATTAAGAATCATTTTCATCAACAAACCAGCATCAGTGATAAAAAAAAAACAAAAACTAACTCATATACACTTGTTATCATAAGTTTACATACCCTGGGGACATTTCAGATTTTTGCAGAGAATGTAATGGTTAAAAAAAAACTTTTCACTTATGGTTAATGGTGTAGTGTGCTCCCGATAACATGCGTGATAAATTTAAGGCTTCATGGTTTTGGATTAACCACTTAATTTTCCATTGGTGGATAAAAAGCTTCTAGTTTCTGTAAATTTGTACATGTGAAATTTCATTGTTTGTACATGCAGATGTACCTGAGGGTTAGCAACACAGGAATCGAAAAGTGATCAACTTTTGTAGCTGCTGACACTACTATGTTCTGTATGTTGTGCTCACCCAGAGTGGTGGAAACTTTCGCCTTTCACTGTCATTCGTTGCTTCTTGTGTGTTGAGCCCATACAACAGATCAATCACACCGAGATGAGAAGGCTGAGACTGTTTCTCCAGGTTGTTCTTGTCTGGTGGTAAAGGTCTATCCATCAGATCAGACCCTATTTATAGGTTTGAAGAAGCTTACATTTTTTTGGAAAAATCTAAGAATTTCTTGTAGGATGTAGAAAAGAGAGTAAAAAAATGATCTTCTGTTCTAACTTCTTTTCCAAGAACAGAACAGTAATTCTTGAACTAAACTCTATGAAAAATCTAATGTTTGGTGCCTGTATGAATTAAAAATAAGCTGCTGCCACAAGAGAAGATTGAATAATTTACAACTAACTTAGAAAAAAATAGCTACAGCAGATCTAAGGATCTGAGAATAAAATATATCGAAACGACATCAGTGTAATTTAAACCTTGAGCCAACAGATTTGAGCTGACATCTTCGACAATAAAAGAGCTGCTGCAACCCTGACATGTTCAACTGCAGATTATTCGGTCCAATAAGCTCCTAATGCCGTCTTAGTTGGTGACAGTGCGCTGCTCTGGTGGACATTGGGAAATTATTTTTAATAAGCAGGCAAAGTTCAACTGTTCAGTCAATCAGACGTTTCCAGTTGTTGTGGCTGACTTTTGTCTGTAAGTCACGAAACAGAAAATACAAATGCATCAACAGCATCATATTTTAGTTATTGTCACAACAAAAAAAAGGGGCAACCATTGAAAATATGTAATGGCTTTTCAGGTTGTTTGTTTGAGGCATGCTGAAAAAAATTCTCATTAGTGACTTCAAGAGTAAAGACCTCAAAATCCTGCAACCGCGGCGCCAGACCATAAGGCCTGTGAGACAAACTGTATCCATCAGCATTTGACTTCCATGTCCCAGGATGGTCGACCGTCTCCAACCTCTGATTTGATAAAAACTGAGAGCGAGCGCTAAGCAGGAATGCACACTGAGAAAACAGCAATTTAAAAGGTGGAGATGCTAACAATGTCACAATAAGAGAGTGTATGTGTGGTTTTGACATAGTATACACGATCTAACCACTCATACAAACAAAATGTTACTTTTTAAACTCATTTATCACTTTGTTGCCTCTAGTGAGTATCGGCACACTTCCAGCCCTCCTTCAAGCAGTCAGTACTAAACACAGTTTGGTGTGAATTACATGCCAACACCCAGTTAGAATCTAATCCAATTCACTGATCCCAGTTCAGGACCCAAATCCAGTTAAATCACAGTGGGTGGGTTTAAACATTCAGTGCTAAGCCGTGCTTTTTAGAGCCAGGTATTCCCACACACAAAAACAGATTAGCACTCCAACACAATGGAGGAACGAAGCTCTTCAGCAACACAAACCTCCTCACATTTACTCTCCTGTCAGTCGTGCTTAACCTTGTCCTCCTGCACTGCTGCTGGGTTTAGTAAGCTGAACTGATCATATTGATGGCACTGCTTATTGAAATTCCTCTCATGGCCAAGGTTAAAGAAAACAATTTACAACTAAGACATCGATGAGCTTGGCCCAACGCCATTGAAGCCAATGCTAAAGCTATTAGGCCACAGTTTTGAGTGTCCATTACTAAAGGGTGGAAGGTTTGAATTGGAAAACAAGAAAAATTTTTAAATAGGCCCTAAAAAGACAGAAATGCAGATCATTTTTAAGACAATAATACGACAGCATATTCTAATTGTAACACGTACACTGCAGCCCTATTTCACACCTACCACGCATGCTTACACATTTAACAAGATGCACAGACACCCGTCGTAACAGCGAGAGAGAATGGCAAGACGTCAACTGAATAAAAAAACAAATCTTTGAATACACACCAGCAGTGATGCAAAGCATTTCTGATTAAACAGAGACTCAGTCTGAAAAGACGAGATAAGAGAACGCAATTTGTTGTAACGACAACGCTTAGCTTTAGTGGTGGCGTTATGTACACATCTATCAGCGGAAAGACAGCCATTTTTCCTGATCAAACAATTTCAAAAACTGAACTGAATAAAAGCCCAGAAAGACAAAAAATAGTCAGATCTTTTGGCTTTTGCTCTCTGTAAAATTGACAGATTACAAATACAGACTTTCAGAAAACACTGAACAGACCGAGAATAACAATAGAATAGAATAGAATAGAATAGAATAGAATAGAATAGAATAGAATAGAATAGAATAGAATGGAGCAGCTATCAGCTCAGACTCAGTCAAGACTTTATTAACTGTATTTTGACTCCAATTTGTTTGAAGCAAATAATTTTGTTGTTCTGGAGCAACATTGGCAGCAGGACAAAGATTCATGCCCTGCTGTTTGAAACATAACTAATTCAATTATATTTTTTCTACCTAAAGCCTTTCTTGAATTATTTTTATTTATTTTTCTTTTGAATATGACATAAGTTAATTATGCTCCTGAACATATAATGTGTGACACATAAATACTTTACCCACAGCCTCTCATATGCAATATAATAACATGCTGAATTTTCTAAATATAGTAGTGGGGAAAATGGAGCTTTCAATAAAGTCATTTTTGACCTTCAGTCGCTTTGCTGCACTTAATGGAAAAAAAATATGTTCCTGTTTTCCTACATACCTATATGAGATGATATTAGTCAAACTGTTTACCAGACTGCAGACCTGAAAGTGCAGAAAATGCTACATGTCTAAGACTCGGTTCTGCAACCTTTGCAAATCAAAGAGCCATTTTTGCTCTCAGAACAGCTAAATTAAATTTGTTACGTGACCATTTCAAAAAAAGAAAATTTGTTTTAATTTTCAAAGACTCACCATAATATTTATTTTCTTAGGTTTATAAAATAAAGAAAAACAAAAATTTTGCAAAAAATATGATGGACACATTTTTTTGGATGGGATCTTGATATTCGTGGAAAATAAAAAAACACGATTTCTAAAATAATGACAAGAAAAATAGATCTAGAAATATTACTGGTACTTTAAGTCTCCTGCTGCCGTAGGTTTAATTCAGTGCAGTTATTCCATTAAAAAAGTTGAAAATGGCTAAAACTTGTATTTGTCATTATATCTACATTAAAAACATTGCATGGTTCTTTATCAAAGTATGAAGAGCCACTGTGGAAGATCCAAAGTTTGTATCCCTGAGGCGTAAGTTGTAGACTCCTGATCTAAAATTTTGCTTGTCATGACAAAGCAAGATGGATTTTTTGGGACGTGATGTAAAGATGTTTGAGTTGCATTTTAAAAAACTTGAGTTGTCACAAAAATTGAGCTTTGCTCTATAAAAATCAGCAAAAAGTGATGGAAAAAGCAAATGCATGACTTAGTATTTAAAGGAGCAGCGTGCAGGATGTGTGCCACCTTGTGGTGGCATTGCAAACTACAACAAACGGAAGAACTTTAGATTGTCGCACAATTTTCGCACAAGAATCTAAATCAGGGTCTGCAACTCCGGTTATCAAGAGTCTGCAACTTTTGGATGCATCTCCGCTCCAACACACCTGAATCAAAATACTGAATTACCTTCTTGGCATGTCAGCAAGTTTTGACAAGACTTGTTTATTAAGCAAATTTATTAATTTGCTTCAGGGACGTTGGGACTGGAATTCATCCAAAAGCTGCAGGACAGAGTTACTGACCACTGATCTAGAGTTACTGCTTGGCTTGTACTTTTTCAAATTTGATAGACACGTGTCTTATTATCAGTGCACAATTTCTTCCCCTTATTTCCATCTATAAATTCCATCTTGAATTCCAACAGTGAATGACAAAATCTTTTAATCAACAAAATAGTCACAATATAAATGGCAAAGCAGTATTTAGGTCATTTAGTTTATTAACTGTCTTTTGGCTCAGTGTTTTCTAAAATCATTTCTAATGCTGATCTATAATTAAACATTTTTTTGCTTTGTCCTTTACATGAGTGAGTGTAAATTAGATCACTAATTATCACAGTCATTCTTTTAATTTTAAGAGGTCCAGCTGTTTAAAGTTTCAGTCAGTAACTGTGACAGCAACAAGTTGAAGACTTCAGGATTAACTGCAGCCATAAAACAGTTGCATAAAATCAATTCAGAATTCAAACTTATGCAAACATAACGAACCAAAAAATAGTTTTGTGTTTGAAAAATGACTTTATGGTGTAACATGTTTGAACCAGCAGCATTAATAGAATCATATTGCATAACTGCTTTGTGAACTGCTGTGAAATGGGGTTCATCACATCATCCAGGGTGCTGTGAATCACACTGAGTGCCAGCCAGCATTTCTTTTCATCATTTATTAACCATCGCACCGCAGACCTTTTACAGGCTTGGGATGGCAGTGTGGGAGAATAAATAGAGGCAGAAAGAAAAAAAAGATGGGTTTTGGCTGTCAAGTTGAAAGATAAAAAGCATTTCTCTGCAGAGACAGAAGGTGTGTTGACAAGCACAGAAAGGGGTGAACAGGCATTGAATAATAAAATGGCTGGTTAGTTGCAGTCTTGTCTTGTTAGACGAAAGCTGGATAAGGTCTGTCACAGCGAAGCCCACCTAGATAAGAAGGTGATGAGACTGAAAGCAGGAAAGATTGTCAAGAGTGAGAGGAGGGCAAACACACTGATGTGATGGACGAATTGTAAAGAGTAGAGCTGCGAGTAAAAACAGACATCAGAGGTAAAAGGTCCGATGGGATAGAAGGAGAGAGAAAGGAAGTAGCTGGTCTCAAACAGTCTTACTGACATCTGAGTTATCACTACTAACAGACTGTTTTGCTACAGAGGAGAGACTCAACCATCCCTGTCCGACATGAGAGTGAGAAAACACTGCAGGTCAGTTTCCCTCGCACAATAGTCGATATGCAGCAAGAGAACAAGCAGAGCCAGAATAATTTAATCAGTTTGTTCCTTGTGTTGTTTTGTTTTCAGCATCATCATCTCTCGTGGAATAATTTCTACTAAATTACAGAGCACAAATTATTACCTCCATCACATCAAGCGGACAGCGAGCACCACTTGATCAGTCTCCAAGATTCTGTCACTATTCCATCCGTCCATGTGTTCAACATATTTAAACACATGGACAATTCAAAGTCAAACTCAAGTACTCTAAATAAACTATCAAAAATGATGCCCAAAGTAGTAAATACAGTGTCTGCTGAGGAACAAATTGGAGATGTTTTTAAAGTATTTTTTTTTTCTTTTTACATCTATTGAAGCTGATTTTTATTTCTGCATCACATGCCAATCTAAAGGAAGCTGAACACAAGGATACTTGCTGCCCTTTTCTGCATTATGACTCAAAGCAAGACGCAATGTTTTTACAAATGAGATTTACTGTTGTTGAATTTGCAGGTTGAGTTTCTTTCTGTGACAATAAGCTGTTACTCTTTTTGATCCCACAATAAATCAGATAAATTCACTGCTGCAAGCTGTTTAAAACCTGTGTTGCCTGCCAGGATGTGAAAATAAAACCAAGGAGGTGCCTTAAGTTTGCACTAATATGGTGTATTTTGCAACATTTTCAAATTGCCTTCAAGGTAAATGTTTTTTTATTTATTTATTTTTTTTTACATATTTGTTAAAATATGACTGGAGAAATACACTACTCAGTTAGAAACAACCAATCAGAGCCAGGAGGAGAGTCTTGGGTTGTCAATCACTCTCATGCTCAACCTGCTTCCCCTTGATTTCTGATACACTCTACCTGGTTCACCACAACATATCCTGCCACCCTGAATGTCAAGGCCAGTTAGCACGACCACGATGACGGCAGATAAACGGTTTTCCTGGAACTGAAAGTTGTTTCTCTGCCATTAGGACTTTGAGCAGCATTGATTGAAGACGCTCCTCCTGGCTCTGCTTGGTTGTTTTTGACCTGGAGTCGAGCATTTCTTCAGATTTCAACAGTAGCTCAGAGAGGAGCTGCAGGAGCTCCATCTTTTCAGATTAAATGTCTCATATTATCCTGCGATGACAGTTTTAACACATGGAAATGCCATATTTGTGTAAAAAAATTGCATAATGCAGTTCCAAGCTGAAGATAAAACTTGTGTTAGACTTTCAAACAAAGAACAATTTTATTTGATATTCTCGTTTTATAGATTGAATCCCTGTTATTATGTTATCCTGTTGCCTTTGTGTCTCCATTCCTCATCACAGTCAGAGAGAACATGACAAACGATTGTTTAGTTCTTGAAAAGTGAAGCTTGCTTGTTTCTTAACTGCAGTACAATTTATCTCCCTGTATGCAGATTTGTGACTCATTGCTTTGATGGGTAGAAAGAAGGCATCTCATCCCCAGTGAATCTTTTTCCATATGAATTTTTATGTGCAGCATTTTTGCATTAAACATGTACTGCCCCCTCCCATACCACCCGCCCCACTGTGGCACATTGACAGTAACATGGCAGCATTTTGCCAAGGAGAGCACGCACACAAAAAGAGGTGAAACACTGAGCACACCACACACACACTCATTTCAGATTATGTGTGCACAGATATTTAAATATGCTCACTCACATGATTAAAAAAAAAGGCAATCGTGTGCACAGACTTTATTCCAATTTGCTTATCTTTCGCTCCGTCACTTCTCTGAATACAAGCATATCCCCTCCTGACTCAAAGCAGGATGCAGACCTCAAGCGAATATCTGATGGAAAATGAAGCTGTTGAATATTTTATTAAGCGCTTATAGGGAGCACAGTAGGTCTGAATGGCTGCACAAAATGACAAGTGAATCCTAAAAATCTGCCTCGCTGTCTGTCATTCATCAGCCATCAGGGGACGAGCTGCCTCGTCAGCCAGCGCTCTGAGACTCTGAATATTTAAAGCTTCATTTGCTTAAGATGACTCTTTTTGCTCTTATTTGTTCTGACAACGTGGGAATGTGTGGTTACAGTGTTTTAATAGGGAGACGGAAGCTACACTATGGCGCCCTCTGCTGTTCACAGAACAAAAATGTGATGGAATAGCAACAGAACAGGGAGAGTTTCTAAAAAAAATTACACAAATTGGTTATGAACAAATACACAGTTTAAAAAGGCAAAAACTACGAAGCTAATTGTAGTACAGTATATATATATATATTTTTTTTTTATTTCTTCCTCCTGATGTGCTAAACATACAAGAAGAAGAATTATTAACATTGTTGAGTCAAAACAAACACCAGAATGTATTTCATCCAATCAGGATTAAAAATTCAGAAAGAAAAAAATAATTGTAAATAGAACTATGTAAGCTGAACTCTCACAGTTTTTTTTTAAATTCCATGCACACTTTTCATATTAGATGTTTATTATTTTGCTTTCATTTACTCAAAGCTACCACTAGAGGTCAGTGTTGCTCTATTGAAAGACAAATCTTCATGGCAAACACAAAAACCTTTATCATTTGTTTCTAAAGACATGCAGTTGGAATCACATATTTGCATCCAATATATCGAAGAAAACCTTAATTTCTCTGTCTGACATTAAATGAGACTAAATATTTCTTGTTTTGGATTACAAAACTGCTATGCCTTTAAATGATTTGAAAAAGGCCAGATGATTTTATAGTTTGTAGAAACTTATCTCCACAATGTTTGAGTTCAGTGGAGGCACGCATGTGAATGAATTCAAGGCAACAGCTCAAACTCAGTGCTTGGGAAAATGTAGAGAAATCAGAAATCTATTATCTTCTGAAGCTGATTAGTTCTGTGCCAAGGCAAGTTTAAGGCCACTTAAAGGATGCTGTTATTTCAAAAGTAACTTTTTTTAAAGTTGAAAATACACTCAAGGCCAAAAATCTTGAAGTGTTTGGCCTCAATGAGCCACACTCAATATGGAGAAATAAATGAAGGACCTTGAAACTGGATAAACATTCCCAGCTGTGAAGTCTGGGACTAGCAGCATCATGATGTTGGAGTGTTTTGCTGCAGGAAGGACTGGTGCACTTCACAAAACAAAAAAAACGTTCAAACGTAAGCACAAATGGGTCTTCTAAATATGGACAATGGCCTTACGCTTGATACAAAGGTAGCTACAAAGTTAGTTAAGTGAGTTAAGGACAACAAAGTTGATATTTTGGAGTGGTCGTCAGTCCCAGACAGAGCTGAAAAGGTGGTAAACACACAGATTATGCAGTATGTCTTTTTATGCAGTGTATGCAGATCAGTTTCCTTACGTTCAAGGCTAATGCTTGCATGTTTGATCTCATTTGATATGACTCGATAATTTATATTTCAGGTCGAATCCAGCTAACAAAAAATAGAAAATGTTCTTCTTTTTCATAAACTTGTCACTTTGGTTTGAGCATTGGGAAAGGTCATGTCTCTTGTCTGCTTCTCTTCCACATGAACAACCGCATGGGGATACATGAGTGCAGCGCACAGCGCAGGTCTTATCACACAGACAGACTGGAAGCTGAAGCAGCCGATGCAGCCTCTCTTTGAATAACAATAATATTGTGAAAAGTTCTACGATAGCAAGGAAAGATCAACAAAACAAATTTACAGAGCTTTGCAGAACCATCCATATAAACTTTGGCTGAACAAAATCCAGGTGCAAATGTTGCAGGATAACTCTGTGGGTCTGACAAAGGCACAGATGGTTTGTATCAAAAAGTAGTATGCATAAAATTTTGCTCATGTTAACTGGGTTTTTTTGTTTTTGTTTTTTTTGAAGATGTAACCAAAGAGAGCCTTCATTTTAGAAGTTTGCATGAGGAGTTTGATTGAAAAACAAACAAGATTCATACAAATCTCAAACTTCCTGTCATTCCTAAAGCATTTGGCAAGGATTTTAAAAAGATTCAGAATGGCTGGTCTTTCATAGTGGATTCAGTAGTGAACTTTTGTCATTTGACCTTTTCCAGTCATCATCAGAAACATAAGATTAGACACCATTATGCACCATTTGAAAAGAAAAACAACAAAAGCCAAATGAGACCACTCCTGTGGTTAATAAATATCCTGTTTCCGGATCCAACATGATCTGAAACGAACCAAAAAAAAATCCAAGCACTCATCAACAAGTTGGCTTATAGCAAATCCATATAAACAAATCCATTTGTGAATGTCTTTTTTGTGAAAAAATAAACTAAAAGTGAATTGTTTCTCTAACCCTTGTGAAACGTTCCTAACAAAAGGGAACAAAGCAACAATAATAGCAATAACTATGAATACCAAAAAATGCAGAATCCCTAAAGCACAAATCAGTAATGTCTCTTTAAGGAGCATGTGATGGTGCACATCAGTGTGAACCTTTGAATCTATGACCAGTTTCACTAATCAGATACAGTTGTTGCCAGAGGTTTGAAGAAGACCAGATGTGGACCAACGCCTGTGTGTGTGCGTGTGCGTGTGTGTGTGTGTGCGTGTGCGTGTGTGTGTGTGTGGGTGGGTGTGCGTGTGCTGTTTAGCAGAAGCAGATCTCTTGCTCCTGCAGTCCTTTTCCTTATCGTTTACGTGGGTATTTTATTGTCTGCGCATTCATCACGTGTGTCTTTTCAGCACACAGTTGTACACATATCCAGCGGGTTTGTTAAAGCTTTTTACCCTCCATGTATTTTTATTTTCTGTTTTGCTTTTTTTTTCATAGAAAAGAAGACTGTTTTAATATCTCTGTGATTCCTCTGAGGAGTAATTTGTTATGTAACCAAAGGCTGAGCAGCAGCTCCTTCGTGATGTTATGTGTGTGAGACCTCGAGGGCAATTCTTCCCTCTGTGGCTGCATACTTGAGCCATCCAAGACCAGGGGAGTGAGAGAGTGCATGAACATCTAAGTATGTCAAACTGCATGTGTGTATCTGACTGACTTCTTTGATGTTTCCCACCCCTCCAGACAAAATGTCAAAAGATTCAAAGAGTATTATCCTGCATCTGAGAGTGTGTGCAGTTTTGCTTTCCACACTTCGGAATTTTTAAACCCCAGTTTAAGATTTGAATGTTGCACAAAAACAAACCCACCCTCACAGGATAACAATTAATGCACCACAATATTAAAACTCCCTTTCTTCCTCTCAGCGTTATGTGTTTGCAGCTCCATTTCTTCAACACCCCAGCACATTTTATTACCGACATCTATCACAAGAGGACAATCACATGCGTACGCTCTCCGCTCTGTATCAACCACATCTTTCCTCTCTATTAGCTCCTCACTCCCTCCATCTCTGTCTCCTTCGCTTCAGCCCTCTGGAGAAGGCAGAGCAGAACAAGGTCGACTTCAGATGGAGGGAAATCGAGGAAAGAGTTTTATGAGCTGAAGATGAAAGATAAAGTTGACTCAACTTTAACTTCTTTGCTTGGAGACACATCAGAGTTCATTTGCAGGTTTCTCTGTTACTCTGTTTTGTCTCTCATCTCATTAAAAACACTTTTTTTTTTTTACACGTGCACTTGGACAAAATACAATATAGTTTGGCATACCTTTGATGAGAGTCCCAGTGACCAGTTTGTGAAGAGTCAAGGCAAATTTGACGAGTCCCTGTTTGCAGCGTTTGGCACACCCCGTCATCCTGTCTGACCCCGGACACAGCTGGCTGAGCAGGGCCAGTGTAGGACAGGGGTCTCCAGGTGCAACACCGACAGCTGCAGCAGCACTTTCAGATCAAAGCCCGCTCAGCTTCCCTGTGGTGCAGTTTACGAATCCAACGCTGGGGATGGAGGCAGAGAAAGTCCGCTCCTCTCACCGAGCTGCCATTCCCCCTGCGAGGCTGGAGGGGAGAAAAAGAAACTATGATCTCCTGCTGCGTTTCCCCGCTCTCCCTTCCCCCGCTCCTCTTCTGTCTTCTCCATCCCACCTTTCTAATGTGTCCAAATGATAAAAATGCCTGCTCAGGAGCGAAATGTGTGGAGGGAAAAGCAAAGATGAGAGAGGCAGGGTTAAAAGAAACCATTTCAGCTTGAAATATAAAAAGTGCTCTTACTGTCCAAGTCCCTGCAAAAACTTCCTCTTATTCTGCGGCCAGCCGGTTGGAACGAAGTAATGAAGCAATTTTCTGAACTCTTCGTGGTTTGCACTCTCCTCTTCCTGCTGCTCCTCCTCCTTACTTCCCTCCTGCTCATCAAATTTACTTTTACTTACGAGGGGAAGCAATTCACTTTCAGCACCAGTGACGATGGACAGCTCCCACACTGAGCTCGATCTCCATGGGCAGATAAACACACACTGAGACGAAACACTCCTACTACCACCTCATTAATCCTAACGTCCACTTTGGTCATCAGTTAATAGAAAAGGGGTTTAAATCAAAAGATATTGCAGATGTTAAATTATATTTTCTTTATATGATTTTAATAAGTTGAAATCATATATATAATTATATAATTTAATATATCATATATTAAATTATATTGTTTTATTTTATATGAGTTTAATATATAGCTATAAAACTGAATTCAAAGTTCTTTTTAAAAATGTCAAAATAGTTATTTTTTTAAAGGGGCAGTATTATGTGTTTCCCAGCCACTTCATGTCATTTTGTACCACAATCAAGTAATTATGTCACCCTCAGTTGTCATAAAAATGCTGTACATATTAATCATGACATTGACTTAAATTTGACTCTGCAAATTAACGGGTTGAAATTGGGCCTCTGTATTTTTTTAAGAACTTCCTGCTCTTTCAGATAAGAACAGCATCACATCAACATTTCTCCATCAAACGTTTGTCGGAGAACTGAACTGATAAATAATTCATATGACAAGCTGAGCAGATGTGCAGTTCCACCAGGTGTTTGCTAATTGCTGCAGCTAGTCTGAAGGAGCAGAGTGGGGAGGTGTGCTTTGTAAGGTGGAAGCTCCTCTTGGAAACTGTAGGTCTGAGGAGGAGCTTTGGGTGGGAGGTAGGGCTTGGTTCCTCCAAGCTTTTAAAAAACTGAATTAATTCTTGAAGTTAAGACTTAAAAATAATGTATAGTTCTAAAAATCTGGTATCTTAACACTAAAACTAACCAACAATCCTATTGAATTAATGCAACAGTGTTAAGTTTAAAGTACAGTACCATAAAAAATATTCATGCCCTTTAATCTTTTCCACATTACATAAATTTAAATCCACAAACTTCTAAATGGATTTTATGCGACAGAGAGAGAAGCATGGTTTTCAGCAAATTTGAAAATCTGGAAAGTGTGCCATGCATATTTATTTAGATCACGTGAATTAATACTTTGAATCACACCACAATTATGCAAGCATTTTGAGGTAGGTCTTTACCACCATTGTACATTGCTGAAATACATATATATATATTTTTTCTCCGAAGAGTTTTTTCAGCGCTAGTGGCTCGTATTTTTTGTGATGGTAGGCAGACAGGAGGGAGGGCAAGGCGTGTGGCGGGGGTTGTCGGGGCCGGGAGTCGAGCCCGCGACATGGGCGTCGAGGGCTAAGGCCTCCAGGCGTGGGGCGTGCAAAACCCCCTGCACCACCACAGCGCGCCACAATTGCTAAAATATTTAACCGCACTTCTTTTCATGATAGCTCACATTCAATTCAGTTGGTCAGAACCCTTCAGTGAACATCAGACCAAGTCATTAGATTCTCGTCTCAATACTTTTAGAGCCTCAAACAAAGTTCTTCCCATTTTGTACTGAGATTAGTTTTATTCATCATCCTGTCAACTCTAACCAGTTTCCCTTTCATGCCTTCCCACAGCATGATGCTTCCACCCTCATGTCTCATTGTAAGTCTGGTGTGCTAAGAGGTCTTAATGTGGCTTTATTTCAACATTGTTTTTTTTTTTTTAATCATCCTCTCTTCCCTACAGTCCAGGTGTGTCGTCTCACAAATATTAATTGGTGTTTTAAAGAATTTCTGATCAATCTAAATACATACAATTTTCAACCAGTCTAGATACATTATGACAAAACCTCAAAATATTCCTCAACAGAACTCATGGATCCACTTTTCTTCAGCCTGTCAGGGAATGTGTTTGACCTTTATCAGGCCTCTGATAGCTCCAGGATTTACTTTGTGCCATCTACGTCATGTTCATATAAACTGGCACATAACTCAAGAGAGATGAAGGCTAAAACAGAGAAGATATAATGGGAAAAAGACAGGGTGCTCGTGAGGGAGAAGAAAGAGGATGTACGGAGATAATCTTATGTTTTACCTAGGCTATATTTAGTTGTGAATCATGTTTGGCTCCTGGACCAACAGCCCAATGAAAAATGTGGAAAGAAATAGCACAATAATGGGAAAGTTAAAATGTGTATAAATGAAGAAACAGATGAGAAGAGACACAACGTGAGGGACAGAGAAAACGAGAGAGAGGCAAACAGTGTAACAATAAACATGCAAATGGAAAGCATAAAAACAGAAGAAACAGGGAGAACTGATGGTTGACAAAGGAAATGAGATGGAGAATTTGCCAAGAGGCGGAGGAAAACGAGGAGGGACATGCAGCTGAACGGAGGTGGGGTGTAAACCTCCGTGTTTCACATATCAGGGTTATTTGCAATCAGAAGTGGAGGGTTCAACAGCAATGGGAATCAATACTTTCTCAGGAGTGTCCTGGTTCACACGTCCTAGAAGCACCTGCAGTCAAATGAGCAGAAAATATTTTTAAAAACAAGCACACCTCCTCTGTTTTGGCTATCAAGCATGTCGGAGATTACAGTGCGTGGGAATTTGCATAAACATGCTTCTCGATTACCGCCCCCATTGTTTGTGATTAATGAGATTAGGCTTGCTTTTGCAGGCACATTCAAGGATGTAATAGCAACTAATTGCTTGTCTTTTTCCACAAATTAAAAGTTGCTCTGCTTGATGTGTGTTTCAGCATGCACTTAGTCGGGAGTGGATATAGATTATAGAACGTGGAATTGTGGAGAAAATTGGAAGGAAACGAGACAAAAGAGATTTCAAGAGATCAAATTTCGCAATGCAACAGCTGTAATGAAGCCCAGAAAAAAGGGAAAACTGAGAGAAATGGGTTATGGGGTAAAATAAAATTCATAGAAGAAAGAAGGTCTTCAAAGAAGTGTATAAAGGAACATAAGCAAATGGCAAAATGTGCAATTATGTAAGAGGAAAAAAGAAACTTAAAGAAGGGGAAAAAGATAGATAACGTTGACAAGAGAAAGAAAAAAGAGGCAGGCAGAAAAATGAGCAGGACAAAAAGAGAAGAGATTGCTTTGAATGCTGTCAGAATTGAATCAGAGGCGGCCAGCTGTAAGCTCTGATAGTGCTTTGCCTCTAAATATATCATCTCTGAGATGGACTGATGGAACCAGCAGGCAGAATCACGGCGAGAGGAAAGGTTTCACAAACACAAAATACTGCGCATGTATACAAACTGAATAATTTCCCTTCAGCTCGTCATTTTCAGAAGCATTTGTGAATCTTGGCAGTAAAGACGCCTGCAGCGACTCCCAGCAGGGACGATATCTGCCACACTACTGCTGCATGACAACGCAACGAAACATAACCACCTCCCAGCATCAAAGACACATCTGCCCAGACACACCAGCAGCAGAAACCCACTTGTTATAAAGCTGATCTCTGGGTGTGAACAGCCCACGCTCCAAACCCCCCACCTCCACTCGTTGACCCCCCGACTCTTCAGGCGTCAGCGGGAGTGATGGAGTGACAGCGTCGCCTCGGGGTGAAATTACAACCTCAGCACTCCATCCCTCTTCTTCTCTTTCTCATTCGCATCTCTTTTTCAAGAAAGCCCCCCCGTTAACCTTGCTGGTGGTGACTGTCTGTATCACACACACACACACACACGCACGCACGCACACACTTTCCTTCAAGTTGGAAATATATATCCCCTGCAGGGCTGATACACTCTGATACACACAGAGGAAGATGTCGCAAAAGGGACCTTCAGCAATAATCTGAGTCAGTCTTTTACAGAATCTTGTAAATCTATTATTACCTCCTGAACTTTTTACATTTTGTCAAATTGCAAGCACAAATTTCAGTGCTTGTTTTCTTGTGGAATTTGTTACCATAAACCAAGTGTAAAAAGGAAGATAATTTTTTTTTACATCTTTAATAAACAAAAACCTGATAAGTGTGACACATATTTGTTTTCAGCCCCTTTCTACTGATATTTTGAAACCAATCGCTCTCAAACATGATTACTTAAGAAGAGTCCATGTGTGTAAACACAAAATGGAAGAAGTGTGGAAGGAGTCCAATTTAAGATTTAGGGGACACAGCAATCATTTAGAAGAAAATGTTGTGGTCAGATGAGATGAAAATGTAACTTTTTGGTCACATGCAAAATCAGCATGGACAGATAATCACCATAGTGAAACATGACAGTGGTCCAGGTGCCTATTTCTGCGTGGACTGGGAAAGGGATCAAAGCTGAGGGGAAGATGGATGGAACAACCCTGGCAGAAAACCTGTTAATGACATAACATTGTACGTCAATTCACGTCAAAAGGGTCCAGTCAACCCTGAACCCTTTTCTCACTCGAGAATCTGTGGAAAGATTCATAAATTGATGTTCACGGGCAACATGTCAGATTTTTATAAAGTAAAATATTATGCTGAAAACCTTTTATTCTTCTTCTTCCCATTCATAAAAGTTTATTTAGGTTTGTGGTTTGAAAGATGTCAAAATATGAAAAGCTTTCAGGAATATGAAGAACAAGACCAGAGGTAATAATACTGTGATCCCATACTAGTTTTCTGCAGGCATATGAAGCATTTTAAATTCCTGAACTACAGTTGATTTGTAATCGTTATACAATGTAATGCATGTTTTTTCAAATAGTAGAGAGAAGCCACTACCAACTAAGCTTTTAACTACACATTTTCACACATACACATTACATCCTTTAACCTGCAATCTTTTACATTAAATACATACAAAATTTGTAGAAGCTTGTTTTATTGTTCAGAGAAAAAGTGTTCTGTATTAGAATAAAGCACTGTAAGTGAGATAGATATTGTAGTGTTTTCCTCCTTCACTGTGGTGTACCTTTTCTATAAATAACCAATTAAAATACTTATCATACTGCAATTGAAATTATCACCAGGACTAACATTTTGAGACATTCTTTGTAAAGTTAATTTACTATGCAGTCGTCTTGAATCCGTAAATTATACACCTACAGTATAACACACACACTTCTCTGCCTGTAGGCCCGTTCTTTCTGCTGAGCTCCAGCAATAACGATCTCAGAGGAGCTCTCAAAGCTGCCGAGCACAGCAGGCGATTAATAAGCTCCTTTTTGCTGTTTGTGCTTCTTATTCTTTCACACTCAGTTTTAGGTATTGTGGCTCGTTGAATTAAGATACAGCCACTCCAACGTTCTAAGCAAATTAAATGTCTTTTGATGCATCAGCCATTGAAATAAATCTCCTGTTAATAATACCTGTCAGATTTGACATAACCTTACAAGGAGGAAGCGTCTCGTGACTGCCATCTAGTGTTTAGTAGGAGCGGTTTTCATATTTAACAGCATTAAAAATTTCTAAGTTAGAGAGATAAAGGGAGTGTATGCTTGCTCTCAATGGACTATGATCAAGCTAAAAAAAAGCTCTATTGTTTGGAAAACTGAGAAATATTTTACTTCAATAATTATGTTTTTATTTGTGAATAGTAGCTTTTGTGGTACATAAACAGGCACACAAACACCCAGATAGTTACCATCTTATAAATGTTTATTCTTGGTACAGAAAGAATGAATCTGTGGGAACTCAACATCAATAACTAATAGAAAAATACCTTTGCCGCACCAAGTTCACTTCACACACACACACACACACACACACACTTATAGCCTGTAGCAAAACAATATACTGTGTCGTGAACATTTTATTTAAAAAAGGAACAAAACTCTTGAGTGCAAACATTAAGTTTGAAGTGCCATCCATACAAAAAGACATACAGTGTGAGGTACAGTATACTGGCATATGTTTTGATAATATTCTCTACAAAAAATATCAGTGATTCATTTTTAAACTTTCTTTTTAAAGATCTAAGTAATTCCCTGTGTGCAAATGTTTATATTTTTATATATCCGGTGGTCTTGTTCACTCCAAAGAGTAAACAAGTCTTTGGAGTGAATAGTCATTGAAATATATTTGGCTTCATGTATAAAAATCAAGTAGTATGATCATCACGTCTGATGCGTTTTCAGTCCACAGGTCTTTAATGCCCCTTTAGCTGGCTGTTCAGCTTCAGAGTCCAGAGGCATCAGTGGAGCTCTTGACTGAAGCATAAGGTCCACACAGCATAAAGGATGCAGACATTACTCCAACATATCCATGAACAAAGTCAATAATGCATTTTTACCTTGACAACACTTGGTTGGTTTTCAGAACACGTTTTGTTGGCAGTCACAGCTGACTTTCATGTTGTCACAACACCTTTTCTAAAAGGTTTTGCAGATCTTATTCCAACATGAAAGGCGCAGGTTTTACTTTTTACAGAAAATTACCTTTGATTGCAGTGGCAGAAAGCTCACAGAACTTCCTTTGACATCTTCATGTAACTGCTTTGAGATTTAGCCTTCGGCTTCAGGTTGCCAAATGCTTACTGGCAGGTAAAAACAGTGCTGGATGTCTTTCCTCTGATTGGTCGGCTCCCAACAGTGCCGTTGTTCCAGCAGAGTTAACTTAACTAAGGTCGAGGGCTGGATGCTCCTGCAGAGGGCTGCAGCTATAGATGGCTCTGAACTGAAGGGCAAACACACACATGGAAACAGGACAAACAGGACAAAAGATGGTTTAAAGTTGGTTTAAAACTGTTTTTACTGTTACAGAGAAAACAAAAATAATTACATCTACTCAGACTAGACTTACAGTATTCTTTAAAAATATCCATACCCATTTTAATAATTTTATTGGGATTTATGTGACAGATCAACACAGAGTTCAGATCATCATGGAAACAGAATGCGTCTTTTTTATTCTTCTCAGATAAAAATCTGAAAAGAGTGGCCTGCATCAAGCTGCCACCACCACTGGGTCTTTTCCATCACTGCCTATTTGGCTCAGTTTGATCCAGAAGTGTGTGTGTTTTAAGCGTGACACAGCTTAACCCTAGCAGAATACATACTACACAGTAGCTGGTACCAGTAATGGAGGCTCATGTTTCTCTGTGAGACGTTCACAGGGTGTTGAGTGTTAGTTTTCAGCTACACATTGCGTAGTAAATTAAATATGCAGAAACAAACTAGTTGTGCACTGAAAGCCTCTATAAAGAATATGTTGCATTTCATCTGATACACAAAGATCAAAAACACATTTGAGATAGTTAACCAAACAAAAACACAAATCTAACCTGCTGTTCTGTCCCACTGAGAGGTTAGAATGAGGATTACTATTCTCTGTTTGAGCTGAAATAAAGGGTGTAGACGCTGTCAGAGTGCAGTCCATTAGAGCCCAGAGTCTGAACACCAATGTGGACAGGTTCATTCAAGTTGACGTTCTCCAGAATACACTAAAATAAATAAAAAGGAATACTATACATGAGTACTTGTTTTAGGTAAAAACAAATTCAGCATGTTTCATCTGTAAAGTGTTAAGAGGGCTTGTACCTTGGTACACGCAGAGCTCAGGACAGATTTATGGAATTCCTTGTTGACAAACACCTGAGGGATGAAAATGAAATGCTGTATTTGTTCAAGACACGTGGTAAACATTCCAAGGTTGTAAATGAAAAGAACATATGCAAATCTAAAGAGCATATTTTTTCTACCCACCCTGTAGCCATACACAAAAGTGTCATTGCTGCAGCCGAGCTCGTCAAGAGGAGGCCTCTCCCAGCCAATCAAAAGGCTGCTCTGTCCCACTGTTTTAATAACCTCAACAGAGCGAACCTCCGCTGGAGCTTCTAAAGAAAGTTAGACAACATTTTAGCCATTTACACTCTGTTTTCTTTACTGTTTTCAGTGTAGGACGAGTCGTTTTCATATTTCAAATTCTAACCACAACAAACGAAACAACACAGTACATTCAGAGAGAGCTAATAGGCCCAAATGATACATTAAAACGTAATAATCGTATACAGCAGAGTGTAGTGCAGGCAGCGAAATGGGGAACACTAAACAAGAATGTGCACTGAAGTGTGCTGCAACGTTTTCATTAATTTAAAAGACAGGCACAGAGAAAAGGGAATCTAATATCACAAGAATAGGAGAAGAAAAACCAATATGGTGCCGTAATGTAGTGCACCATCTTTCTCAATACTGTAATAGTTGCTCAGGTCCTCATCTTCTTGAATTTCTTTCTCTCAACTTAAAACGTATGAGTAGCTGAAGTTGCGTAAGAGTGTTCAAGATTTTTTATTGCTGGAAAGTAATAAAAAATAGCCCATTTGCACCTGAATGCATCATATATCTGTCTCAAAAATCATGGAAATTTGAATCAGAACACAGCAAATGTAATATGAAAATGGTTTCTGGAAGTGATAATTCAGAGAAGATTCAGCTTTTTAGACAGCACTCACTGACCATAATTTTTTTTCACACAGAAAAAGAAAGTTCTGGCATCTTGAGTTTTCACCTTACCTGGTCTGGGTCTTGAAGCATTTTCCAATGCAGCAGTAGAATGTGTAGCAGCCTTGTGGGATTTCTCAGGAGAGAAACGAGCAGACTGACTGCAGCATGTATTGAGTGGATCTGTTTGTGTAATGTCAGATAAATCAAGCATGGGGATGAATTTCTTTTCTATCTGCTTTGTGTGTGTGAATAACTTGGTGTCATCACTAGAGATGGAGCTGTCTTTTCTGTGAGTAGCAGACTTGAGAGAAAAATCAGGACATATTAAAAGTTCTTGTCTTTTAGGTCCGTCTGATTTAAGGTGGCAGGAAGTGAACATGCTTGGACTTAATTTGACATTAGTAGACCGAGATGTGACTGCATTAAACAGTGTTGGTGATTTCTTAGAAGTGTCAGAATTAGTAGCTACATCTGGGGTGTGTTTAGTGTGGAAACAAAATTGTGAGACTGGCAGAGAGTCAGTACATTTAACACTGAAAGGAAAATGTCTTGTTGGTTTGGGTGAGTTTAGGTCTGCAGGTGCTGAAGGTAAGAGATTTCTCTGAGGATGCTTTCCTCGTCCTCTGCTCTCTGGTGCCTTTAAAAGAAAACATCCAGAAACATGAACCATCTTAACCTCTTACTTTAAATTGTGTTAAAATATCTTTTGGAATACTTAAAGGATTTCTTAAAAGTCCGTAATCCTGTTAAACATTTACGCCTCAGGTTACCTGAAAGCTGTCCATCAGTGTCTTCTGCAGTTCTTCTTGCAGGTTGAGAATCTTCTCAGGACTGCTGAGTCTCCTGCTGGGACTGACCCGTGCGCTTGAGGATGCCGAAGGAGGACCATGCAAGTGGATCCCCACCTCGGCTGTATCTAAAGAGTGCCTGTCTTTCACCTCCAAATCAAGGAAGTCGATTTTCTTTGGTCGGCTGGTTGCTTCGAGTGATGCGGTGTCAGGAGACAGCTGAGCAAGGGTTAATACAGATTTACTGATTGTTATTTAGAAACGAGAATACAACTTACAAACAGAAAATATATACATTCTCAATACAGAAATGAGATGAGTTCATGACTAGATGATCTGGCGCTTTAAATCTAGCAATCTCTAGGTGGAGTAAAACAAAATTTAAGTATAACTTGAGCATCCTACAAATTGAACAAAAAGTATCAGAGCAATTTTCTGGTATCCTTCAAGTTAAACGTTTGCATAATTTAGCTGCTTTTTTAAGTGTTTGGATTAATCTTCAACTCTTTGAATCAAATATCTGTAATCAAAATTATCAACCCATTTTTTCACTTTGTTTATTTAACCAGCTGCTGTGGAAGAACAAAACCATTGTTATAGCTTAGCTATATTATGCATCATTGTTTGTAAACTACAGCGATGGGTTTCTTTATAACACATGTTTTAAAAATGTTTATATTTCCTCACCTGGGGGTTGTTAGTGGAGAAGACCTCTTTTAATGGGACAACAGGGGACACCCTAGTACTTGAAGAAGACACTGACCCAGGGGGGGTTTCCTTTAATGTTTCTGCTGCTGTAGGTGCAACTTTCCAGCAGTCCTGGGGATTTGCTGAAGTCTCTCTGGCAAATATCAAAGACTGTTTTTCACTTTCACCACACTGAACTCCAGATTCAGCTGAGACTTTATTTTGATGCGTAATCAAACAGTTTGATACAACTTGGCAGGTTGGATCAGGCAGGATTCCCTTGTTGCAGCCTTGAAATGCTGAAAAGAAATGTTGTGTAAAATCACTATAGTGCTCTCTGCGTTGAATTTTGCTTTCTGGTGAGAATGTAGCAGCGTAATCCTGCAGAGCAGCATCACTGAGCAGATGCTCGGCCTGCTGCGTCAGCCTGGGCTCCAGACTGCCGTCTCTGCGCATGGACTTCATCATCTCAGCTAACAAGATGTTTCTCTCCTGACACTTCACCACCAGACAAGACAGCTTGGCCTATTATTGGAAAAAAATGTTTGTAAGCAAAAATCATCCACAGGGAGCTGTTCAGCAGCAAAAACAATTTAAAACAACAATTCAGGTGAAAAAATATTTTGTTTCCTCACCTTTAAGGGAGCTACAACCAGATCAGTTTGGCTTTTTCTTTTAAGAAGTGCATCATACTGCAAATAAAATCACACACATTTAATACTCAAAAAAATAAATGAAGGCAGAACATCAGAAAAGCTGCTGACTGGTTACCCACCTTGGCTCTGATATCATTGTAGCGTGCTCTGAGGGAGACGAGCGCAGCGGTCTGATCGTCCCTCCTGCCCCGTCCTCGTTTCAGAGTGATGTACTCTGAGCTCAGCTCCTCCAGAGCCACGGTCTGTGGAGGGTTATACACATATTTCACATCAAGGACAAATTAATGAGGCTACTTTAAACAGCAGAAGAACAATGATGCTGATTAAATGGAAAATGTCACCATCACCTTGTTATATGTCTACAAAACATCCGTTTATCAGCCTTAAGTCACTGCCGAATGGTTGTTACTTAAATGAATGTCCTCGATGTTTAATACATAGTCATAAAGAAAAATAAACAAGCCGTGCCTTAGCTTTGAGCTGAGCAGAAAGGACGTGATGGTGCTCGTCTGTTTGTGCCTTCAGAGACAAAGCATCAGTCTTCTCTCTGAGCAGGACTATCAGTTTATCCTGCAGCTCCTTCACCTGCACGAGCCACAGCCACTAGTCAGACCCAACGCATATGCTCTGTTTACAAAGTAGGAGCAGAAACTGTCTAACGACAACAAACAGCTGCCAAACTCCATGGAAATCTGACAGTTCTGTTTGAATCTTGTGATGCCGTAGCCTTTGAAAACAGAAAAAAAGGTTTCTAGAAAAAAATGAGTTATTTGTTTTATATACAATAGCAGAAATAAAACCTTTGAAATAAAGATAGTAGAGTCTGCAAAAGCATAAGATGAGAGAGATAAATAAGTGGCTTATAGAGATATTTTACCAGGTTCAGTGATATTACAGGGGGAGTGTTCAGTTAATTGGATCATTGTATGCCTGGTGTAAGGAATTGGCGGCTTCTTTTTAAAAATACTATAAACTGATTAATTTTGGGCATCAAAGAGAGTTTTTGATCAAAGCAGGCGTTAGGGTTTTAGTCTTCTTGGTCTTTTTCTTAGAAGTCTAAGAAAAGTAAGAGAAGAACAGAGAAGGTTTCTTTTTCTTTTGTTGTTGGGTTTAACTTTTAGATGAAGTAGAAAAAGCATCATAGCTCAGGAAACATTCTTGGAAAATCTGAATATCCAAGAAGATTTCTGGATTTTACTAAATAGCAGCAAAGCAACTACGCAATGTTAACCACGAAACTATGCATAAAATATACAGAATAGGATTAACCATATGAAGATGGAGAAGAGTTTTTTTTAATAATGGTATAAAAAGTTTAATAACTGAGGGTATATGTAATTAGGAGTTATTTCTTTGTCATTTGGGACAGTCACCAAAAAGCTGGTGTTCTACATGAGGTTTTATCTGTCATTCTTAATGTAGAACCCTATTTAAGATGTGAGATAATTTTATTAACATCACAGCAACATATTAATGAAAGGAGATTAAGATAAACTTAATGAAGTACCTGCAGTGTAAGGGTCTCATTTTCCTTCATGATGTTTTCCCTCTGACTGGCTGATTCTGTCAGTCTCATGATCTGATCAGCTGACTTTTTTTCTACTGCTTCACACCTGGCTTCTGACTGGGACAGCTCAGTATGCAACTTCTTTATCTTCATATATAAGAAAGACAATAATGATCATGTACGTACAAGTATTATATATTCATAGTTGCTTGTACTCACCTCTGCCTGATTCTTTCCCACTTCTTCTCTTGACTTCATTAATTCATCTCCCAAAACTTCAATCTCCCTCATCAGGTCACTTACATTCTGTCATTCATAAAAATTATATTGAGTTAAACATGGTATGTACTGCAGCACAATTAGGGTATAAACTTAAAACATAAGACTTGAATTGAATCAATATGTCAATGAAATTACTCTAAGTACCTTCACAGACTTTCCTCTGTTGTTACTGGTCTCACATCCTGGAGCATCATCTCCTTTCCCTGTCCTCTTTGTCATATAATCATTTCTTAGATTTAATTCATGATTGGTCTTCTCAGCTTGCAATTGAAGGCTGCACCTGTCCTCTTGTAAACTCAGGATTATTTGCTGTATATTTATTTGCTCTTCCTTTAAACAGATGATTGATTGCTCAACTTTTTCCTTTTCTTCTTTCAAACTGCTGACAGACGTTATTAGCTGGTCACGCTCCTCTTTTAAAGTGCGAGTTAGTTCCTTCTGGTCTCTCTGTTCTGTGAGACTCTTAAGGGACTCTGTTATTTTGTTTCGTTGTTCATTCAAATGAAGAACAGTTTGGCTTAGCTGCTCGCTTTCTGTCTGTAAACTCTGCAGAGACTTCATGATCCGATCCCTCTCTTCTTCACCACTAAAAATAGATTCTTTAATCGCATCTTTATCTCTTTGAAGAGCAGATAGCAACAGATTTAGCTCCTCTTTCTCTTCTTTAAGGCCACTGTTGTACCTTGTGTACTGATCTTTTTCATCCTTCAGGCTGCAGACAACCCTGCTCAGCTGCTCTTTCTCTTTTTTAAGTCCATGTAGAGACTGAAAGATGCAATCTTTCTGCTCCTTCAGCGCCCATACTGAGCGAGTTAGCTGCTGTTTTTCTTCCGTTTGTCTTTGGAGTGACAGAGCGACTTCTTTCTGCTCTTCTCGTAGAGAACTGATGTTGGCTGTCAGCTCTTTTTGTTCTGTTTTGAGGCTCTGGATTGAGTTGTTGAGCTGGGCTACTTCATCTGTCAAAGAACTAACATGCAGGCTGTTCTGAGAGTGGTTTTGTAATGAGTCACGCTGAATGTTTTGCTGACAGCCAGACGAGGAGGCTGTGGTCAAACTGTCAGTTTCTTGACTGAAACTCAACTGTGTTTCTTTATCTTCTTTAAGCATATTTTCTACTAAACTGTCCACACATTCTTTTTGTTTTTCCTGTTTGAGGCATCCTGGTATTTCAGTGTGGCATTCATTTTGCCACAGAGATCTGCAGTGCTGGTTACCCTGTGGTTTCTCTTTACTCTCTTCGAATTTTTGCCGAAGCTCCATAATGGTATTCAGATCATCCTCAGTCTTCCTGGTGAGTTCTGAGATCAAACTGACTTGTTCTTGGTTCTCCTGCTCCAACTTGACAACATCCTCCTCCAGCCGACGAATGCACTCCCTCAGGTGTGTTTGCTCCGTTTTCATCTCATCTTCTCTGAGTTCAATGTGAGCCTGCAGCTCTTGGATCCTATCTGCCAAGGCCCGGTTTTCCTGATTCAGGGCTAGGATGAGCTCACTTTCTGCAAGGTCAAGAACTGCATCATCTCCGGCAGAATTTAATGGAAGAGGATGATCTACATCACAGGTGACAGGTGTGATAATCTATAAAGCACAACAATAAAAAGATACAATGTAAATACAAATAGTATAATGGAAGTGACAATTGGTCTTGAAAACATTTTAGAGGAAAAAAAGCATGAAATACCCTTTCTTTTGATGACAACTGAGCTTTTGCACTTTGTTGTTTTTCAGTCTCTCTCCTGAGTTGTAGCTTTATTTCAGCATTCTCCTGAGTCACCGCCTGCAGCTCTGCTTTTATGTGCTTAAGTTCATCCTCCAGGGGGTCTCGTTCTTCTTTAAGAGCTTTCAAATTGTCACCAAACCCCAAGCTGTGGAAAGCTGCACTCAGGGCATCAGATTCTGCGCTGGGAATTTCCTCCACATTTCCCAGTTTAGGTTCAGTTATGAACTCAGTGGAAAAGGAAAGAGACTGGAAACTTGGGATGGGTTTGGGACCAATTTGGGGAAAGTCATTGGGAGGATTTAGTTTTGTGGTTCTTGCAGATGGTGGGAAATGATCATTTGGGTTGTTTTGTATGTGCTCTGCTGCGCCCTTATGGTCAATGCGTTGAACTGCAGACAGATGTGACACAGGAACTGCATGTGACTGCACCTACAAATTATAAAAAAGTAGCAAATGTTAAATGGATGCTAACACTAAGGATTCTCTTTAAATGATTCATACATGCACAACATTTCTGAGACAGTTACCAACTGCAAAATATTGACCAATGTATATTCATAAAATACTATACTGTAATGCATAAAGTTCAGTCAATGTAATATCTATGTATAAGTCATAAGAGATGTTCCATTAACGGGCCATGTTTACCCTGAATGACTCAAACACCAAAAAATGTGTTTTTGATTTTTTCCCCCCTATTCAATAAGTGAGGAAAAAGTTTCTGCTTACACACCTCTCCTACTAGGCTTCCTGTTGAAGATTGTCCAAGTGCCATCCCCGGTGACAGAGGGCTGACCGGTGTATCTGGACAGCATTTTGGCAAGTTCACTATAGGAATGGTACACGTTGCCTCAGGTTTTAGAGATGACAGCGGAGGTGTGGAATTAGCTGCATCCCTAAGAATCTCCTGGAGACTCTGGTTCTCCTTTCTCAGGTCTTCCACCTCCTCCATCATGGAGCTCTCTGACTGTCTTAGTTGATGCAACTCTGCCTTCATCTCCTCCACTGTGCAGCCCAGGAAGTGGCTATTCTCCTGGGCCTCCTGCAGCATCTCCAACAGTTTCCTCCGCTCAGTCATCCCGTCCTCCTCTCTCTCCAGCAGTACCTTGAGATCCTCCTGCAGGCTGATAATGAAGCTTTGCAGTCTGGCCTCTTTTGAAGTATGTTTTGTTTCCTTGTCTTGTCCTCCCTCTATGACTGAGTCAGTCTTACTCTCATCAACCTTTGTCCTTTTTTTACTCAACGGTCCCACATTTGGCTGCCACTGTTTCTTCCTCCCTTCCTTGTTTTCCTCCTCTCCTTCCCCCTCTCCTCTCATAGACGGTAACTTGTCTAGTTCATTCATGGGTTTTACAGTCCCAGCTGTAATTCTGACAGCTGTGATTGTTGCCATTCCTGTAGCACAGCTAACAGTCACATCCAGTAACTGCTTTTCTAAACTGTAGATGCGATTCTGCAGACTCTGCTCTCTGTCTTGGGCCAGGTTGAGCTTCTGCTGGAGCTTGATTTTAAAGCTCTCAAAATACTGGGCCTGACGACTCATCTCCTCGTCTTTGGCCTTCAGCTGCCTCTGGCAGCGATGCAGCCTCTCCCTCCAAACATGCTCCTCTCGCTCCTTTTCTTGACTCTGAGGAGGAACAGAGAGAGAAGAACAAAATATCAAAGCAAAGTTCATCTTCACAGATTTAGTGAAAGATTAACTTTTTGCAAGTTGCGGCTTTCAGACGTTACTTTGCGAGTCATCACAAGCAAATGTTATTAAATTTTTCATGTTTTTAATCCGTTTTCACTGAAAAGCTCAACAATTATTTATACTCAAAATATTTTTGTAACATGCGTATGCTCATAATAGCATTCTTTCCATTGCCATGTTTTTTTTTTATTATGTAAATTGTTTCAAAAATATTTTAGTATTAATTGGATCTAGACTCCATGTGCATTTATAGATGCAACATGGCAACATAAATCCCTATATGATGACACGAACTTGCAGTATCTGTGCTGATAACATTTCCCTGACACAGTTTCACTCTGAACAGCTGAAAAAAAAAGGATATTTGAAGACTGAAGAAATCACATAAATGTCCAATGTGTTTTCATTTCTCTGAATTTAATGTTGGAGAATTACTCAAAAACAAAGAAAATAAAAACAAAAATAAAACAAAAGACTGTGTTCTGGTTCTCTTCCCCTGATCTGGACCTGGTTGCTGAGCTCATGGACAGGGCAAGTTGTGAACTGGCAGTATTGGATGGACTGGACTTGATATACCAGACATGTTTTATTGGATTTGGGTTCAGGGTGAGTAATATCCCTCCATATTCCAGGAAATTACTGCTTACTCTCATCAAATGAGGTTGGGCATCAACATAAACCTAGAGGAACCCAGGATGCCGTTGCCTATGCAGTGGCAAACCCAACAATGCTGATGTTCAATGGTAAATGAGAAAACTGTTAATGCTCATGCTTCTTGTTACCAGGCAGTAAGCACAGGACAATGGGCTTTTAGGCCTTAAAACATCTCTTACTGATTGTTTGGGACTTTCACACCAGGTGGAGGCCATTTTGTAGTGCTCTGGTGCGACTCATTCCGTTCGTTCTTGTAAAAAGGAGAAGACATCGGTCATGTTGACAAGTTAAGGCCATCTGCAGTTTTCTAAATGTCTCCTGAAATTATATCTGTGTTCCTGAGATTGTACTGGGGTAACATGGCAAACATTTCCAAGCAGAGAGATGTACTGACGTGCAATCCTATTCTAGTAGCAACACTGACCCATACCAAATGTGAAACTAGCAGAAAAACAGACAGAAAAGATAAAGAGGGAAAATTGTCTGTGGCCACCATCAATAAAAACCAATCCTGTTAAGGAGGTTTTTGTACCTTATCCTCTCTAGCCCAACAGTTCATAGTCTTATTAACATCAAAGTTACTGAAACTGATTTAACAACCTTTTCTAGTGAACTGACCTCCTGTTTGGTTTTTCAGTTTTCTTTGATATTAAAGAGTTCTGAGAGTAAAATGTGGTTTGCATACAAATAAATAAATTAGGTTGCAAACTACCAAAAACATATTTCACCGCCAATGCTTGAACTTGATCCTCAAAAGTAGTGCAAGATTAAATATGCAAAAGATAACTGAAAAAAACAAACAAACATGAAGTTTACTCAAAACACAAAAATGACACTAAGTATTCCTAAGGTGTGTACTTTTAAATTAAATTTCCAGTCATGACTGTGGTATGTTACATTGTTGGATCTATCTAATGAAATTTTGTTAAACATTACAACTCCTTACTGCAGTGAATTACAGTTCTAAAGCAACATTTTCAAAAAAGTCACAAAGAGTTATATATTCTTTTTCTACAGCACTCACCATTGTCCTGACTTCCTGTCTGAGCATGTGGAGTGTCTGGTCCAGTTTGTGAGAGAGCTGCATGATGAGAGCTCAGAAGCAGTCGCTAGCTGACAAAGCCGTGGCAGCAGGCTCCTCTTGTAGTTCTGCAGCTCTCTGATGCCAACAACATGATTAAAAACAGCCGTTCACATTATGTCATTTTCACACCTTTCAGTCAAATTTTCAAAGTAAACTTTTAAAGACTTTCCTAAATTAAAAAATCTGAGATATGGGTAAAATCTCCTGAACACATTGTGTTTACATGACAGGGTGCAGGCAGTTGTCTGTGTGATACCTGATACCTCTTCAGTCAAAAGTGAGCATGTAGCAGCAGGTGTGTTACTGGATCCCATCTCCTCCGGGTTCTCACCTGTTCCTCAGGATGACTGAACTGGCTTTGTGCTTCAAGTCCTCCCCCGATGTTATACAGAACCTGCAGGTCCGTGCCAGTCCTTGTAACCCAGCTGCTTCTAGAACCCGCTCTGTTCGATGAGGTCATGTGATCCTCTGTAGATCAGGCTCTGTCTTCTGAGCAAAGCTTACTTGCGACACATGAGCTGAGAAACGTAGAGTGGCAAAGTCAGTGAGGTTTTCTGTTATATTAATGAAATTTTCATTTCTGACATAAAAACTGATGTACTTAAAATATCTTCATCTATTATTTAACATGTCAGCAGCTTGCTGGCAGGTTGTTGGGGAGAGGTATCGCTCAGGTTACCCCATCTCCTAATCATCATTCTGCTTACCAAAGCTTCTACTTTATCACTGTGCAGGATACATCCGTAAATCTTTAGGACAGTACCGCATGTTCACAGAATTGCTTTAAGCCCATTTATTCATCACTATAGTGTCATTAACTCACCTGATGCAAACATAAAAAATTTTATCCTGTGCTTTAGGACTGCAAAGCAACCCAACAAGTCTGGCAAATACTTAACTAGTTTGTACATTAAAGTCGGTAGTCAGATTTAACACATCTTTGCTTGTGTTATCTAAAGACTTGAGAAGAAAACCAAATAAACTTTTATACAAACCTGATTGTGCTTTTCCACCTCTTAAAATCGTCCCCTTCCAGTAAGTTCAATGTCTGATATGTGGACTTAGTTGTACTCCTGTTTCCATAGAAACTCCACAGACTCATTACAAGAATCCTTCATGTCCATTTGGCACTCAGCCTGTTCACCCCCCACATTCAGCCCTGAACTTTCACTTCTCCTCCCCGCAGTTTTTCTTTTCCATTGGGGCATTCTTTCTCCACTTCAGTAAAATGTTCAGAACTCACAACAGATCAGTTTTTATTCCCACAAAGAAGTCCAATGCTTCAAGTTCAAAGACAATTGCAAAATTGTAATAATAAACTATGTCACTTTTCTCTCTCAAGTATATACGGTTATAAAAATTTCAAATCTGCTTGCATTCCAAGTAGAGGGTCTTCTGCAAAGTGCACAATTATCAAAAAGGCCATAAGTTTGTAACTGTCAACAAAACATAAAAAAGAATTAAGTTTTGATTCCTTGCTTTGCTCCACAGCAAGTCAATATCTACAAAAACAAAAACAGGAAAGTTTTACAATTACTTTTCAAACCATCATTCCTATGTTTTAAGAACTAGAATGTAGTAAATTCTGGTCAGAGTCTTTACCTGATGAGTGTCCATGGTCACCTCCATTAGGGCCAAAGAATAAATGCCAAAGAGAAAAATAAGAAAAGGAACAAAAACTAAAGGGGGATTTGGGTATTTTGGAAGATGACAAAAAGGAGAGAGAAGGGACAACATCAGCACAGTAGCTTCAGTGCCTGAGAAAAATATCTTTACACACCTTGAACATAATTTTACATTTAATCTGTTACAACCACAAACTTTAACCCCTTAACTGTCACCCTCAAAATGATTATATGTAATAATTTATATCTGGCTGTAATTTTAGGGCAACTGACCTGCTGAAAGAGGAACCTTCACTAAAGTCTCAAGTCTTTGCCTCTCATTTTTAAGGATGCATTTAATTTGGCCCAAATTTCTATTGACTGACCAACTTTCTTGTCCATTAATGATGTTTTGGGGTAATGCACAGTTAGTTTTCTGCACATGTAAGGTTTTGCATGTAAACCACCATAAAAATGCACCACACACTTTTTTTTAAAAATTTGAAACAATTTTTTTTACAATATATGTAAATTCCTTTCCACTTTCCAAATGCGTACCTCTGTGTGTTAATAAAGTACACAAAATCCCAGTAAATGACATTAAAAGTTTGTGGCTGTGCCTCATCAAAATGATAGACCATAATAGGGGTATAAGGACCTGAGAAAATCACAGTAAAAACTGCAAAATTCTTTGACACACTTGCTTCACCAGCCACGGCAGAAAGTATCCTTAAAAAATCTGAACTTGTACCTTTTCTTCTATTTCCTTTATTTGTCTCTTTTGCAAGTCAATCCTGTCCTCCAACTCTCTAATTCTCTGCAACACAAAGACAAAAGCAGTTAGCTGGTCAAAATATCTTAAAATATTAAACATGAATCTATTTAAAAGATAGATAATTATACTTATTATTATATAATTCTTATTTTAAAGGTGTTGGATGGAAATGAGCATACTCTTCTCATTGTACTCTTCTCATTGTGCAATCATGCACAATGAGAAGAGCATCATTGCTTTTCTTATTGTGAAGAGCAATGACGGTCTTCACACAGCTTTCATCAAATTATCCAAGTCTGAATAGTGAAGGTGATGCACTTTTCTTTGTCCCAGGCAGTAGAATCTATACTTAACGGGTATCTATATACTTCAGACCTATTTGTTTAGACATTAAGAGTGAGTTAGTATTGTGCATTTATGATGTATTAGTGTTCAAAGTGTTCCTTTGTTAGATATTGTGATGGTAATGAGTCTGAGTACAACAGGTTTGAGTGACCTCTAAGGTGTTGATGCGGTTAATGAATAACAGGTGCACAAAAACAAACACAAAAGTTGTAAATCTACAGAGAGGTGCTGCTTTAGTGGGAGACTACTAAGAGTGAGGCTACTAAATTCACAATGAAACACACACAGTCACACATTAATAACTTGAGTCTGTCTCATCTTTTGCTCTTCCATTTCAGACGGAGTTACAAGGAGAACACAGAGGGATACTGCATCTTTTTCAAAGCACCAGAGCTCCGGTGGCATCATAGGTTTCAGACAGTTATCAGGGGTCAGACTGAGGACAGGCAGGACTCGACAACCTGACCGGGTTTGGTTTGAGCCTTACCTGCTGGGCCTGCTGAAGGAGCTCCATACGCTCCTGTAAGATCTGACTGTCATACTGCCGGCTCTGCCGGAGAATCTGACGGCGCAACTTGTCCACAGCTAGCCTCAGCTCCTCCCTCTGCCTGTCTGTCAGCGACTCGGCCACCGCCTGGCATGCCGGCTGCTCCTGCTGCAGAGCGCTATACAGCGTGGCCTCCAGCTCCTCGATCCTCTGCACAGCCAGCCACGTCCACACAGGTACAAAAACACACACACGCAGGGGTGCACATGCACATGCACAGAAACAAACAGGCATGCACATGGCAGCACACACAAACGGAAACCCAGATTGCACAGAAACACACACGCACATACACTCAGCACTGTGACCATGTTAGATATAGGAACACTGTTCCAGCTAATAGTGCTTCCTGTTTAGATTTGAACACTTATAAAGCAATCCTTTTATTAACATTAACTGTTTACATTCTCATTCTTCACTAGAACAGTCCAGTTAACAATGATACAATAAAACAAAGAAAAAAACATCAAATAAAACCTTAAAATAAAAAAGTGAATAAATAAAATGGTTAGAACATGGAGATTGACTGAAGTCTTCACTTCTCTTAAATCAATGTGTAAGTAAATTAAAAGAGAACATGGGTTTAGCTTCTCTGTGTTAATAAATTAATTTTCTCTTGAATTAATTAACCTCAGGTTGAGAAACACTTAATAAAATACCTTAAAACAATAATAGTAATAAAACCTATGCAGTTTAGATGATGAACAGGGATTAAGTGGGTAAAAGGCCTTCATCTAAGAGAAAAATCAGATCAGGCCAGAAGCATGTAATTACCCCAGCCAACTGAGTGTCCTAGACCAATCACAGAATTTGGACTTATGTTGTAAAAGATGCAGTATCCCAACACAATGTGAGAAATGTTATTTCTATGAAACGTGTTGCATTCATGACAATTAATGGGCTCCTCAATGTTTATGTTACATGCTGAAATGACAATGTTGTGCCCTTACATGTTTTAACCAGTTTATAGAGCAATGACACTCTTCACAGAGCTTTCATCAAATTATCCAAGATTTTAATTTAATTTACTAATAAATTACTGCTGCAGGTGTAACCAAAACGGCATGGTACACCTACTGGGCTCGTACCATGTAAGCCTGATCCAATGCTTGCTTCCTGTAATCCAGCTCCTCTTCAAGGAATCCCTTCTGCTTACTGAACAACTCCTGCAACAAGATAGCAAAATACTCAAAATAATGAGAATCCTGCATGTAATACTGGAAGTCAATATAATTATGAAAAAAATTACTAATGGTAAGTTAGTTTTTATGAATTTTTACCACTCTAGAAATTTAATCTAATGATTATTGTCTTGAATTATAAAATGGGTAACAGTTGAAAAACAACAGAAGTCTGAATTGGTTTCATACTTTGTCGTTTTCAAGGTCGATCATCTTCTGAGTCAGTGCTGCCTCAGTGCTGTCTACCTGCTTCAACCACTGTGCATCAAAAGACAAAGGAGATTATTAAACTTAAAATATTTTTTAAAATAGGTTATTCAGAAGGTTAATGTTACAATTGCAGTACCGCAACTGTCCACAGAGTGTCACCAAAAACGCAACAAGTCAGAGAGGCTTTGATTCACCTTTTCACAGAGCGAGATCACAGTGCCAGCCTGGATCACTGCCACCTGCTCCTCATTTCTGAGGTTCTGCAAAAAATTTAAAGGAAGATTTACTAGAAATATGCAGACTGATCATTAATGCTAGCTTTAAAAATACAATAATGATCAAACTAACTCCATTGTCTCCCAGAATATCCAGCTTTTTCATCAACTCGGGAATGATTACATCCTGCACAGAGAGAAAATGTAGAAATTTACTATTGCCTAACAATAGGATTGAAGGTTAAAAAACCAAAACGTTTTCAGATAGGTGAGTTACCTTCACTCCCTCCTGGTGGCAGTAGGTCTGCAGGGCACTGCTGCTATTCTCAGGGAATGCAGACATGTGGAGATTGAGTGCAGGAGATCTGCGTTCCCTCTCCTTGTAAAAACAGATACCATTTCAAAACTAAATATATGTTTTTGAAAATTGCCATACAGTAATAATTTATAAAGACATTGACTGTGTTGCATAATTAAATGAATAAAATCGATACTATTCAATGTGAAAAGAGAATGAAGTGAGATGGAAGGGAATGAGGATTTACTTACATGACAGTGAAACTACTGGTCAGGATCTGCCAAAACGATGGAAGTGAACTCAAACAAATCGACAGGGATGCATGCTAAAAACTGAAAACTAAAAATGTGATCTGACATTTCTTTCCTACTGCCAGGTAGAACTGCTGCACAAAAACAAAATAATTTGATAAAATATAGTGATGCAATTATATTTACCACAACGGACAAATATCAGACTTACTCAGCCTAATCCTTACAAATTACAAAATCATTCTAGTATCGCCATCACCCTTTTATAGTTAAAATACAAGTTTTACCTTTTAAAATTTTTAATTAAGAATAGAAGCATGCACACAAAAAATGACAAACTCAAAGTTTGAAATGGATGGTGAACTTAAATATCTTTTATTTCTTTAGAAAATATTTATCTTCACATATTTGTTCATAAAACAAGGCCAAAAACAAATCCAGTTAAGTGGATGGGTATGCAAACAGCTGCCATGCAAAAAAAACAAAAAAAACAGGAGAACAAAGGAGCATACAATAAGGAACAGTATCTGTAAAGGTTATTCATGCATGTCTGATGGGTCACTGTATGTATGTTTTGCGCCTGGAACTGAGATTGTTATTATCGCCTGTCGCTGACAGTTTGATGGAGGGACAGTCTCTTACTTCCAGTTCAAGCACCCTGAATTCAAGCAGCTCATTTTGGTCCCTGGCGTCCTGAACCTCAGCCTGCAGCCGAGACTCAGCCTGCTGCAGTGCACAAATCTACAGACACAAAGGTTCAGAAATGTTACAGACCAAGGTGGGTAAAGGATTTCATTACAAAATTTTAACTTCTAAACATAAATAGTTTAAAAGTTAAACCAAATTTAAAGATGGTAAGAAGTTCTTGCAGTACTTTGATATTTTAATTACGTACTTTGTTTTGAGAGTTTAATTATAGTTCCTATTTGATCCAGTGAGGTCTGAAGCTGTTTTTGCTTAGAAAGGAAAGGATTTCTACAAAAATCAGAGATAATCTTCCTAAAATACGGCCACATTACAGTATAGAGTTTGTTTTGCTACTCAAACTCTGACATTTATTGCATCAAAGCTGAAAAAAAAATCCTCAGTAAAAAAATCATCAACTGAACAGCTTATGCCGAGATAAGTGATTGTAGACTACATAATCTACCTTCTCGTGCAGATCCTGGTTGGTCCTGATCAAGTATTGCTTGTCCTCCACCCACTTTGAATCCTGCCATAACAACCAAACACAACATCAGCAAGAAAGGACTTGGCAGCAGAGGGATTAAAATGTCCCCAGTGACTCGGTGTAATGAACGAAGATGTCAGCAAACATCCCTAACAAAACCAAAACATTATGCTCAGTGCCATCGCAGATAAATCTGAGTGCCACATGCAGATGTAACAAAAAGACAGGAACGGAGTATGAGTAACACCAGTTTATTGATCCAGGCGAAGAAAACCCACTCTTGTGAAAACAGAAAATAGAGCTGCATCCAACAAGAGTTCACAGTAAGAGAGAAACAGAAGGCAATCTGAGATGAAATACAGCAGAGAAGCAAATTGGAGGAACAGAGCTGCATCAAGCCACATTGGAACATATTTTGCTTTATTTTTTTACAATGAACTTTATTTAGACATCTTGCTTTTTTTGTTTTTATAGTGCACCGTTATATAGAATATCAAATAATTGACTTTTTTAAAATGACCTATGCATTTTCTTCTATCATGATTGTTTCACAAACATGCAAACCAGGACACTATGACACAGAGATCCTCATCAATTCAAAACCGATTTAAGTCAATTTACCACAAACAGTAGGAACAGAGGGCGAAGCAGTGCGTGCGGTCACAGAGCTGAGAACATGCAGGAGGTGTTATCACAGGATTCTGCGGAACATCTGGTCAACATAACGCCATCCCAGCAGCAGAGCAGCCAAACAGACATGCAGGAGGGCCAGCAAGAACAGGACCACTAGACTCCTGTCCCCACCCCCCGTCTTTATTACCTGTCCACTCTCTGCCAGGGCCTTCTCCAGGTCTACAATCTTTGCCTGGCAGCTGCTGAGCTCCATCTGGAGCTGCTCACGTGTCTGTGGGAGGATAAGCAGAATTTAAAAGTTTTGTTTATGTCCACAAATCAAGACAGTAAAGGAAGGAAAAGCAGATACATACTCTGGCCTCCCTTTCAGCATCTAAAGTTCCCCCACTCTGCTCCTGCAAGAGAGCATAAGCTCGCTGCAGAGCCTGATACTCTCTGGTGAGCTGACGGAAACGGAGCTCCGACTCCTCACGGGAAACAGTCTGTCAAAAAATTAAAAGGGTCAAATAAACACACTTTACACATTTTAAATGTCTTTTTCTTGGAAGGCATTCACCAGTTATCAAGGTAAGCCAAGGTTTAAAACTACTAAAACATTCTTTCTTTATTTATGCTTTTAATCAGATGCCAGAAAAAGAGTAAAGCAACAATCCCCCAAATATTGCTGTGAACTGCTAATCAGCTGGCTGAAAAAATACTAATAGAAACTTACAAGGAATACAGATTCACCTGTTTAGTAATATTTCTCATCTTGAAAAGCACAGAAATGATGCAAAAACATAAAGAGAAAAATCTACTACTCTTATAAAGAGCTTTAAACTTCATGCAGAATTCTCATCAGTTAAGCTAACAGATCAAAAGCTACTTCTCATTGCAAATGACCTGAATAACTAACCAACTTATATCAGAAAATTATAGCTTTAATACAACGTAAAGAAAGCTGAACAAGTTTCATGCACAAGTGTAATACCCTGTGAAATAATTTTAAAAAACCCTGAAAACTGTTACCATGTTACTATACCATGAGAATCCTGAACCGAACCATTGCCAATATTTTATTCAGTTGTTATAATTGAAGAGCACAATACTTTCTTAAGGCAGACAAAGAGTTACCTCTTCTAAATCTTCCTCAGGCGTGGCAGGTGTGCGGTCAGTCAGGTCGGTGTTAAAAGACGTAAGTGATGAGGTCTCGGAGTCTATTGATTCCTCATCAAATCCAAAATATGTCTCCACAACATGCCTCTGTGGGAAAAATATGAGAATCTATATTGTGAATAAATCTCTCAAACCATGTTATGTCTTTGTTAGCAACGTCTTTCCATTTATTCACATTTTGTCCATTCAATACTATAATTTCTAGCAAATCAGACAAACTGAATGCTTATTTGCATAACTTCTGTTCTTACCATCATGTTTATAAGTCATCTCCTGGCAACCAGAAAAATAAAGGCAAACTAAGGCACAGAGACAAATGAAGGAGGAGAAGTAGAGGATGAGAAGGATGTACTCTGTCATGATCCAAAACGACAGCACCGACACTAAATGGAAAACGAAATGTCCTCAGAAGTCATCTGTTACTTCCTGGACTACAGCAGCTACTCTGAATACTATCCAAGGCTTCAGTGATGTTAGAAAGATTAAATCTGCTTTTCTCACACTCCCACGCAAAATGGAAAAACAGACAATGAAGCTTCTGGCTACTGTCAAACCACTCCAAAAAAGCCAAAAGTCAGCAGCTGGGTTTTTCTCCCTCGCCTGGAGTATTAGGCATGTGTTCTATATTCCTAAAAAATTTGCACAATGGTCCAAGTTTCTGTCTAAAAATCCAAGCGACTGTGTCCAACTCTTGTCTAGTTGTTCAAGCTAAAAACTATCTTTGAGAAGAAATGGAGAAAATACAATGCAGCAGGAAACTCCTCCTCCAAGCAGCATCTGTAACTTTGAAATGTCCCTTGACAGATTAGTTCAAACAAGCCCAGTCATATGCACGCACGTCAAAGCAATTAAATTTTCCAACAGCTTCACCTAAATCAAAAAACATTGCTACCTGGTTTCTCCTTTAAAATAAAAACATACTTGATTTCCGAAACAGCAATAAATAAATAGAAACTAAAGAAATATTAAAATAATTTTCATTCAGCTGTGAAGATTATTCAAGCAGGAGTGTATCCTTATGTTGTTTCTAATGTCCCTGGAGCCTAATTAGTCAGAAACACACACCGAGTACAAACTGAAAAAATACTTCAGGATCTGTCAGCCACAGATAGGATAGTTGCTTAGTGACACAGTGTTGGCTTACGGCTGTGGTAAAGCAATAGTAAAACATACTTTGGGCAGTTTGGTTGCTTTCCGTCGGTTTTTCTTGCTCATCACCAAACGGTCACGTTCCTGAAAAAAAAGAACACCAAAAAATGTGTCAAAATCTGACACCATACTCTGACAACACTGGATATAAATCAAAAGATGGCCATTGTATGAGTATACAATACATAATAAAAAAGTATTCAGTAAATACTCCCCAAACTACAGGGCAGTGAAATGAAAATAGCTGTTTGACTTTTCGTGCTGAAAAATACTTAAAGAACAGGGCAAAGGAGAACAACCTTTAAAAACAGAGACATTCACTGCTGATAGAGTTAAAACAAGTCACATTTCAGTCAGGGCACAAAACACTAACTGGTTTGGGAGTGCGACCCATTACTCTCTAATAAGGGTAAGTGGGTGAAATTGAATTAAAGTTAACAGATATGCACTGTACTTTTTACATAACACATCTAAAAATATGGATAGAATGAATGCATTCGGATGGAGAAAACATTAAAAGTACATCACAAAAAGTTGTTACATGTGTACTTTATATATAAAAATAAAGAAATATATTGCTAAACCGGTTCATTTTAACCATATTAAAAAAATGAAAGTCAGAAAAACATAACCTGTGTTAGCTCTTCAATAATGCCACATTGCTCAGCAACCTGCAGCTTGAGGAACTCCACTTCCTGTTCCTCATGGGCATGACTAAGGTCTGTCAAGGAACTTGGTCGCTTTAACTGAGGCTGAGTGGTTTGGTGCTGTGAGGGTGGCCGAGAGGAAGAAGCCTTTTCCTTCTGGGAACAGAATCAAGAGCCAAATTAGGTTTTACGCTGTTCCTTTAGCTGCCACTAGAGGTCCTGTTTCCTACTGGACAAAATAATTTTCTAATACCCATAATACAATCGCACAGCTTATCCATGTGACGTCATTGCTTAGGGCTCACAATGGTATTTCACTGAGTGGCAGAAAAGAGCTCTGATAATGATCACAGACTGAATGAGGAACTCAAAAACAGAAAAGTGAGGCGAGCTCCTGGGCATTAGATTATTAGCAGTGAAAAATTAACAAGAATTGAGATTATTATGATAACATACATTAAACTCTGACTGATGATGTTAACAAACCCCCACAGCTGACAGTATAATTACACTGCTTAGAGTGGTTTAGAGAAGTAGCCCATTTAATAATGGTTAAGCTTTATTTTTAGAGCAGCTGTTGTGGTTGTGAGACTGTCTGTAGGCAGTGACAGATGCACTCCCAAAACAATTGATTAATTTTTTAAAACTTTGTTTTGTCACTTCTTTACTGTGTTCATAGTAATTATCTCAAAAAAGCACAATAAATCTGTCATAAAAATATAAAATAAGATATTTAAAGCATAAAGTCTACAATCCAGGATCAGAAATAAGAATTAAAGAGTAGAATATTGCATGCTTCACTCCACTGCATCCAAAGGTGTGCATTATACTTACTGATGCAAGAATTGGACGCGGCCCAACAATGAAAACCTGTATCATGATGCGCTCTACACACTGTTTATGAGCTAATTAGAAGGCCGAGTGAAGTTCGGAGGTCTGTCGATGCTAACTCTGCAGAAAGCCACAGACCTCTGTGGACTCTGCTGACCGCTGTGATTTTATTTAGCTTAGAATTTTATGATTGAGTTGCTGTTGTTTCCAACACTTCCACTTTGTTGTGACACTGCTTACAGTTGACTGAAATATTTAGTAGTAAGTTTCCCAACTGGGTTTTCCCAGTACAATGCTGGATTTTCTGAACACGAGGCAATGGAAGTGACTAGAACACCTAAATTTAATGATTTGGACCTTCAACTAGTAAGAGAAAAAGTGAGAAAATTCAGACAGTGTCATCTCACCATCTCTGCATTCTCTCGACTCAAGTTCTTGAGTTTCTCCTCCATTCGCTGTAGCGTTTGTAAGAGGTCATCGTTCTTCTTGGACAGCCGTTTATTCTTCTCAAACATGGGCTTCATTTGGCTCTCTGCCTCTCGCACCCGCTTCAGCTGAACAGAGGAAGGAAACAGGGTGGGGAAGCGGTAATCTTAAGTCTTGACCTCTGCTGACTCAGAATTCCAACATGTTCAGGAGGGTTGAAAATAAAGTTAAATGTTTTAATACGTATTTCAAAAATCACATTTTTGCTTACACATTCTTATTCATGTATATTTATGGAACTTGTCAAAACAATATCTATAAAGAAAGTGTTTCCTTTGATCGCATATATAACAGTAAGGGTGTTTCTCACTAGTTCATTCCTCTCATCTGCCAGAAGTGCATTTCTGTCCTCCAGCTTCCTAATGACTGAATGGAGCTCTGCAATCTTCAGCTGGAATCTCCTCATGTCTCGCTCGTCCACCTCCTGTTGAGCAGGAGGGAGAAGGGAGGAAAAGGAAGACAACAACTGAAAAAGGGGACACATGCAGGCCAGCAGGTAATGGAGGTGGACAGGTAGGAGGATAGGATGAAAGATGAGTTGACATTTTAAAGGTGTGAATGTAAATGTGTGAGAAAACGGTCAACATGTTTTAACTGTGGATTAACTTTGAACGGTGGGACAACTCTGTCAATACATAAAGACACTTTGCATCTAGATGATAAAAACATTCCTTAAACATTTATATTACAGATGTGCTGATTCCTATAATGTACTGAAAGAAGGTAATATAATGACCAATAAGGGTTTAAAATGTTTAGTGGTTCAACAGCATTGTTAGGTTCTTCCTAACAATGCTGGCAATGTTTGCGCACATGTATGGTTTCGTCTGTGTGTCTGTGCAGCCCTACCTGGTTATTAAGCAGGTCAGGATTTTCTCCCAGGCCAGGCACCACCTCTCGCTTGGGGCTGCCGTGGTTGTACTTCTCAGCCTCTCGTACCTGTCCCAGCTGTTCATCCAGGGCTTCCTTTTGAAGCTGGAGCTTCTGGGCATAGCCAGCCTGCAGTCCCAACTCCCTCTCCAGAGCACACACCACCCGGTCCTTTGCCTTTAACTCATCCATCTATGAAAAGCATTTAACAGGGACACAAAACACTTAGAAAGTGAATTTAAAAAAACACTTTGTTTCAGAAAGTTTTGTTTAGGACTTGTTAATGTTTTTGTTTTTTAATGTTTTGGAATTATTGGCCATTTCTGAACAGTAGTTCAATAAAAGCACCTGCTCCACCAACTGATCCACCCAGACCACCTTACATTTTCTCTTACATAAAGAAATAACTAACTTTTACATAAACTGCACACTGACCATTCTAAACACAAGTAGAAAAATAAGAGACCATAAACCCTTTTGCTTTAGCTTTGACTAATTTTAGAACCTTGTTTGTTTCTGGCATTGTGAACTACAGTATCTGACTTCCCTCTGTATTTTGTTCCTTAACACCAGTGTTTCCTGTGTTCATCAGACAACAATGAGTCATTCTGCTTTCCTTTATTGTTGCTCAAACATTCCTACATTAACAATGATAACTGTTATAAAAGTCCTGCAGCATTTAGGGTTGTTAATGAGTAACTGACACAGGTGTGCAGGCTTCTGTTCTTGGAGATAAGGAAAGCATGGTGAATATAAACTCACAGCAGACAATTGGTCTCCAACCTTCACACAACATTCAAAAGATAAGCTCTAAGCTGGAACTAAACTTCATCAGCAGAACACGTCAGTTTGAGACGATTCTCGATGATATTCAGACATACTCAGGACAGGGTTGGACAATAAAAGTCCAGATGCTAAATATTATGAGTGCAACAACTACAGTAATCATGCTATAAGTATTGATGCTAGAGTTTTTGGCTTTATTTTAATTATATGGCTGTCTAATACTCTTTTATTCATAGCACAGTATCTAATTCTCATAAATTACAGTTTTGATGATACGGCTTGATTTTGATGTAAATAACTGAAAATTAATAGTATAATCCTTTAAGAATTAGGAATGATAGATTTGTTTTGTTTATGAAAAAGTGCTTTGTTTTGTAAACAAAAATATAGAAAATTGGTTTAAACGTCACAATCTTTGCTACAGAGCAAAGATTGCTGCCCTGCAAATGCTTTGCAGCATTTGTAAGAATGATAACATGGATTCTTAAGTGTAACAGTAAGTGTAGATAGCCATACGATTGCTTATTTTTTATTGTGAAAAAAGATTATATGTTCTTGTTTTGTCTCCAGGTTCCTACCTTAGTTCAAATACATGCAGCTTAGCTTAACTGTTATTTCCCAATGAGCAAACATGTCCATGTAAACATGAATGGTAATATGGCTCTATGGACAAGCCCTGCAAGCTCTAAGATCCCATACGGCGCCTAAGGTTATAGCTAATGTGAAGTAAAATAACAAGGACATTTACTGTTAATTATTTAAACTGTTTCTAATTTTGGATTTACTAGAAATTTTCTGAATATTTACATAACTTGGACACACCGAGTCTATATGTTATTCCTCTTTAACACGGTCTTACCAGCCTGCGAATGTCTTTCTCGCAATCCCGCTTGATGCGATGAACTTCATCCTGGTGTTGTTGGTAAGCTGTGCGTAGATCAGCTGCTTTGGCTTTATCAGCTTGCAGAGCATTTGCCAACGCCTCCTCAGCCTGCTTCCTGGCTGTTTTCTGCTCCTGAATCTAAAACATAAATAAACCCATAAAGATAAATTAATGTAAAAAAATTTTTATGTATCAACAACCCAGACAGAGGTTCATATATTTATGAACTTGTCATTCCATTAAAATCCTGTAATGGTTAATGCTCTGTTTGTCTAGAAAATACAACATAAAACAATAGCTTGGCATGCTTTCCAACTTGCTTCCTGTTTTTCAGCAACAAATTTACAAAAGGTGTCTGAAGTATCACAAGAATGTTGACACACCCGCACACATTCACACATTTATTCCTAGTACGTGCAACTTAATAATTACTTAAATAAACAAAGCCATAAAAGCTACACAAAGTCTGTTGGGCATTTATGATTTCAAAAACCACAGAGAATGAACTAATAATGAAAACTCTGGAAAACTAATCGTTTGTATCCCCACATTAGACATGCGCAAGGTATTTATGGCACATACAAAATGTGATAGCAATGTGCATGAGAATTGTGTATCAGTTTAAGTATATTAGTTAAATATATTATTAGGAAAAAATGATAAAAATCTGCAGTAAATCGGATATTTTGTACAGACTTTAAATAGCACCCTGTTCCTAATAATTGTGGTCCTGATTCCCATTTAGTCAAATTCTTTCAATATAACATAACTCTTACTTATTGGAGTCACACTGAATTACAGCAGACAATGAGTAGATTATAGAAACTTAAAAGCGGGCACTTAACATCGCAAAAGTGTTTAAGAATTGACTGGTGGTCAGTACAAAAACACCAAAACCAAAGAAATACAAACTGTGAAGGAAAATGAAAATATAAAGTTCTCTGTCACAGACACATGAATGAACCCACCTCCTGCTGAAGCTTTAGCCTCTCCCCATCAAAAGCTCTCCTAGCCTCCTCCCGAGCCTCTCCAAGAAGGGCGTTTTTAAGCTTGTCAGCTGCTCCATCTCTCAGTGCGTTTACAAGTCCCTGCAGCCTCTGCACCTCTGTGTCCCGAATCTTGATCGCCCGGGTTAGCTCAGCTTCATGCTGCCGCCCTAGAGCCTCACGAGCAGTCGATATTTCGCGTAGTTTTTCTTCGTGGAGTTTGGCACGCAGGTCAGTGAGTGCTACAGCGTGTTTGTGTTGTTCAAGCTCCCGGGTCTGTCGCTGTTCCTGCAGACGCTCTCGGAGCTTACACACCTGTGAGAAAGTGGACACGAAAAACAATACTATTGCAGCCCAAACATCAAAACAGTTCAACTGCCATAAACTGTAAAGTGAAAGCCTGTCCTAAACATGTCTGCTGTAAGAGTGAAATCCATCTATGGAAAATAAGCATGTATATGTATTTAGTTGTTTTTCATCTTTAATTAAACAACATAGTTTTCACATGTGCCAAACGCCCTGAGCAAACAAAAGTCATGTGAGGTTACAGACATTGTCCAAATAAAACAATGAAGGATAAAAACAGATCATGAAGGGAGTGTGCATGTCAGTAGGAGGATACAGCTACATAGAAGCAGTCCTTCCTCCTGGGAGAGATCCTGTAAGTGAAAGACATCTTTCCTTTGGAACTTTCTTTTGTTATTGTTAGCAGAACTTGACATTGAAAACCAGGTTGGATCATAAACAAAGCTGTAAATACCTGCTGAGGATTTTCAGGGGTTTCAATGAATTCAGATTCAATGTAAAGGATTTTTGGTTTACCTGAACATCACTGATTATCATACTACTCATTACAATGAGTTTATGAAAGGGAAGAAAAATATGCCATTAATAGCCTAAGAGAATGAGATTTTTAACAGCAAATATTAAGGTGTTTAGTTATGCCAGTTGAATCTAGTTTAGTTGGCTGATTAAGTGATATTTCTGCAGGTTAAACATAGATGACAAAAAAAACTGAAATAACTTGGCGATCATCACTTGTCAATATGCTTCAGATTGTTGTGTTTAAAAACAGGCTTCTGCATCCAGAAATTTCTGGAAAGAATTTTTATAAAGAATTTAACTTCTATACTTTTGTGTATATATATTGCTTGAAGCAAATCCAATCTTATAATTACCTCTTTCGACAAAAAATAGCTTTTATCTGCCCAGTACACTATCAGAGCCTGAATGGAAATGTGCTGCCACAGTGCCTGTCCTTCATGGCACAACCCTGACTCATCTGTGGACAATGCGCACTTGTTAGTGTTAAGGAGGAAAAGTCTTCACTAACAGAGCCACTAAAAGCTTTGCTGGCATTGTGGTTTACAATAATTATACTGTTGGCTTTACTAAGAGTTAAAACACCATTTTCATGTGAATCAATAAAAAAAAAAAAATTGTGCTATAGCCTATAAGGATAGAAGGAAGCCATGCAATTATTCCTTCCAGACCTTCTTTTCCAGCTTTACTGCATATGTCCCAAATGTAGATATATTTATAACCATGAATGTCATAATATCTTTAAGGTTATGATGATTTTGGTAATAGTATAATTTTACAGTAAACAGAGAATTAGGTGGAAGAGATAATTAAAAATCAGCTTGCTTCCTGCCACAGATTTAACTTACAAAGATAGTTATTTTCTACAGGGTATTACAGGTATCAGGCTATTACAGAAGCATTATCCATTCCAAAACCAGTTTGGGTGTATGTTTGGGAGCACCCAAATGTGATGAGGAAATTGTAGGATTTCAAGGTCATAACTCATTATTTAATTCAGTTTGTGCAAAACGCCAGTTTGAAAGTTAGTTTGATGTTCTTAGAACTAGAAGTCTCCTTAACTATCAAACCAAAAGGGCTTATTTATTATTAGGGGTGATTAAAAGTTTAAAAATTAAGCAAATCTGCTGTCTATCGGCCTCCATTTTGTAACTACGCCTGATGTCAAATGCAGCTGGGACTAGAACATATGCATGAGCAGATAGCACCACAACAAAGAGGAAACTACAATAATGAAAGGAGACATTCAACTGGCCCAGTCTTCGTTGAAGGTAAAAAAATTTTTTTTTTTAATCAAATGTGCTGGAGCTTCACCGTGTGCAAGGTTTGCAGGTTTCAAGCCTTTTACAAATGTAAAATGGGCAGAGCCGCAAATGTGCAGAGCCAAGCTACAGTGGAGCCAAAGGTAAGCAATACCCTTCTGCATGTTTGTAACTGAAATAGCTGTGCCACAGCTTTACCAAGAGACTAAAGGTCGCCAGTACCTTTACCTAATGGACCACAGTGGCACTAATGTGATCCAACTTGTAACAATTCTATCTTACCATGGATTAAAACTTTCAAATGAGAAAAAGACACTAATGCCATTCTGTCTTGTTAAGAAGACTGGAGCAGATCATGACGATCCTTTGCATACTGATAGATTGAAGCAGAAATTATTATGAATTGTTTTTATTCAAATTTGAATCAAATTATGATCATAAAAATCAGAATTTAATAGTGACATAGTAATAGACTCCCATTCCTCATTATTATTATTATTATTATTATTATTATTATTATTAATTATTTTTGTAGGCCTTTTCCATTGTTTCTCCTCACCTTGCCCCGCTCCTGCTGCAACTCGATCTGAATGTCCATCAGTTTGCTCCTAAGTTCTTCATTGGTGGCCTGCGGTGAATCAGCCATCACCTCTGATTTCTCCGGCTTCCTTCCCTTTTTAGAGGGTTGGGCCGATGGGGGTGTGGTTGATGACATAGCACTCCAGCTGCCCCGTCAGGACAGACATAAGTGTGCACCAGGTGGCGAAATGGAGGAGAGTGTCAGTCACTGCTCCTCCTCCCTGTAAGTCCTTGCATCTTCATCTTCCTCTCCACATCACCGTCTACATTGTGACCAGGAGATGTTGGAAATTTCTGTTTAAGAGAGAAAAATACAAACAGAGAGACAACAGAGAAAACATACTGAGTCAGTATTAAAAACTGGGTTACACAAAACTATTCCACTCAACATTCTGGGCCCGAGCCACATGACGCACCACCGCCTTGGAAAACAGACTATTTTGGGAACAACATATACTCTCTCCCCAGTCAACAGTTTCACTTTTTTTTACATAATGGTCATTTATCATCAGTCTGTTGCACTCCCTAGAGAGCACTTACAGGCAAGATAGTGCATGAAAATGTGTCTGTCCAAGCATTGCAATCCCTTGTCAGGAGAATCGCACTAGAATTTCCTATGAACAAAGAAACCAGCACAATAAACAAAAATGTTTTCTACAGACATCCCATGATTTGCATCACTAGCTGAATCACAAATCTATTCTTTATCAGAATAAACTTATCTTATGGTGATTGCAGATTTTTGGCTACTTCCCCAGCTAGAGCAGAGATATTGGATCGACTTTAATCCACCAATTTTCATGTTGGAACCTTTCAGCTGACTGGTGGCAGAAAGAACATGTAAATTACAAACTGAAAGTTTTTTTCACTGAAAAGGATTTTTAACAGTCTGCTGTAATGGAGCCCTGAGTAAATTTGTTAATTTCAGCTTGACGTCTTTGTTCCATTCATTCTTTATCCTTATCTGTCTCATTTGGTTTTGCAGTGGCTACATAACATAGTGAGCACCGACATTGCAAAGTGAAACTGTCAAAATGTTGCATCAAAGGAAGTGTAATGTTATGAAAGACATTGCACTGACAAAAACATTTCAGGCAACAGTGCTCATTGTCAACAATGTATCTGCCTGAGTAGGGCCTGGAAATGATTTTAATTTCTTATTAAAATTATTTAAATACAGAAAATATTAATTATAACCACAGGTTTGTCAAAACACCCTTGCTATTATTGCCAAACTGAAAATGGATTTCATTTGTTCAGTTTTATTTGAAGTAGGCAAAACACAAAACCAAGATAAATATTATGTTACTGATTTCAGAATAGGGCACAGAGTCTATACCAGAAGCACTGTAACATCTCTTCTTTAAAGTTCTGTGTGTCAGTACGTTGAAGCAAAAAATTAAAATAAAATCATCTTTTGCAGTCAATATCCTAAAAAGAAAATATTTACAAAAGACCTATTCCATAGATTTCCTTACTTTTATTTTGATTATGTGTACTACAGATGAACACACTAATGTAATAATCAGACTAAAAAGAAAACACACTTGCTCTAGGTCAACTATGTAATAAATTATTCTTTCATGAGTAATATCCTGATAAAACTTTAAGAATATGATATCACATTCCCTTTTTTAACCAGCTAAATTCAAAAACTCCCTACTGACATCCAATTCTCCACTGAATCCATTAGAACAACACTACAAGATTTGTCTCCACCTCTCGCTTTCCCACCATAATGAGCTCTCCGAAACCATGACATCAACTTGACTAAGAAAGCTAACAAAATGATTGCTGATATTTTTAGAAGGAAATAAATGAATTTTGAAAATATTTACCAATTTTTGCCTTTGTCTGAGCTGGGAAAAAGTAACCTAGGCACATAAGCTTAAGCAAATACAGAGAGATTTAAATTAATAATTACTTATCTGCTCCTTGTTTCCAGCTCAGGTAATCCATTTCTCCTGCACAGTTTATCATACATGTGTTGCTGCATTGACACAAATCAGTTGAGCCGAAAGTGGGCAGCTCCAACATCGTCTGTAACCCAGTAGCCCTCGAGTCTTTCTGCTGACTTATTTAATAAATAATGTAACAAGAAGAGAGATGAAGCATTTAGACTCGAGACGCTTCCGTCTATTTCGACACACATTTGCCAAGCTGCCTTACAACATACACAGATGGCAGAAATTGTTACCAAGGCAACTCTTGCTCTCAAAAATTCTAATTTTCTCAAAAGCAAAGGATGATGGGAAGGAGGAATCTATTGATGGATAAAAAAACTGCATGGAGGTTGTACATAGGAAATATCCCTACATAAAAACATGATTTGCGTTTCATCTTTCAGTCGATCTCGGCTGAGGGAGGTGAACGGATTGCAGTGAGCATGGAAGCTGAATTTACGCAAGCCACTCACATGAGATAAAAGGTAAAGATAGAAGAGTGATTGAATGAAAGACATCCTAAGATTCATCTCTAAGAGAAACGGAGAACATAAAAATTTTAAGGAAAATAAACACATCCCTCAACCAACCTTACCCATATTCCTCTCTGTTCTCCTATTCATCCAAGCTTGCTGCATCACTCCGAACCGCTTTACTAGCATGTCAAAATTACGGATCTCACTCTGATTCACAAACATGGGAGAGAAAAATCATTCACACAGAGAGAGCAGTGACACAAACATGCTTTCTCTCAGCCTTTAACTGACCAACCAGGGACAAACACACATTCTCACTGGCTCCAAAAGCTCTCACTGCTGATTCACATTAAGAACAAATGCTGTATTTACAGTATAACTGAAATGAATAGCAATCACATGCAAAAGGAATATGATTGCACATGTGAGTATTGTGCATAAGATTGCCACCATTTCTGACATGTCTATACTTGCCTGTGTCATTGGGAAAGACCAGGTGCACCCTGGAAGAAATGGCTGTGGGGCGTAACAGATGAAGTGTAAATTTAAATCCTACTTGCATCTAGATGGAAGTCTTCCTCAGAAGCCAAATACATATTAAACACTTTTCCATGCTTTCTTTCTGTTTAAATTTTTATGAACTGAAGTGTCCAGACTCCCACACACACACACACACACACACACGCATGAACACCCAAGCAGCTATAACAGGTGTCACTTTTCTCGTCTTCAACACTATAATGTCATCTTTAGGTGATACAGTTTTAGAGAAGTTTGGATTCAAGTGTATGGCAGTCACAGAGAAACATATTTCTATTTTTTTGTTGTACATATTAACCAACAGTGGCCTAAACTAGTTAACTTTTCCTAGAACTGAAGTGTGTGTAAAATTAACACATATTAACAGACATATGACAAAATGTTGCTAGAAAAGTATTGTTTTTGATTTTTTGTCACACATAAATGTTTCAAAGACATTTTAACATCAAAGATAATTCAGTATCTCCAATGTAACCCTATGTGAAAATCTAATCAGTTCCCTTGTTAAATAATCCATTAACTATAAATAACCGCATTTTCTGGATCTAATTTCACCAGAAACACTCAGACCTGATTTCTGCCAAAAAATATTGAAATAGAACGTGTCTGACAACATGAAGTAGGCCAAAAGATCTCAAAAAGAAACACATAACACCCTGCTTTAAAAAAAAAAAAAAAAAGGAACAGATAAAAAAAATTGCGGACATTTGTTATTCCGGAAAAGGTAAGAAAGTCGTTATGACGGTTTTGGGACTTAAGTAAAACGACAGTGCAGTGAGAACTTTTATCTACAAATGGAGAGCAGATGGAACAGTGCTGAACATTGCCAGAACCGTTGGTCTAATAAAATTACAACAAGCACATCAACGACTCATCCAGGAAGTCACAAAAGGGCCTGGTAAAATATCTAAAGTGTTGCCGGGCTCACTTCTTTCAGTAAAGCTCAGTATTCATGGTCGAAATATCATGGGTGAGTTCCAAGACAAAATCCAGAACCCCAAGGCCATCTCATATTTGACAAAAAAAACATCTTGATGACTTTTTATGCAATATTCTGTGGAAAGCTAACATGTAAAACTAACATAATTTCAGAAAACTAACATCAGCCAAACATGGCGGAAGTGTGATGGCTATAACTGATGCAACCAAGATTTCTGCTCTCTACCAGAAAAATCATTCACACAGAAAAAAAAACCTGAAGAAGTCAGGCCGTTCTTTGGTGACCTTAAGCTGAAACACACTTAGGTTAAGCAGCAGGACAATGACCCAGAGAACACCAGCAAGTCCACCTCTGAATTTCTGTAAAAAAAATAAAATAAAATTAAATTAAAAAAAGATTCTAAAAGTTTGAGTGGCCTAGTAAAAGTTCAGACTCAAGTCTGATTAAAGATGCATTGATGTAACCTTTAACAAATCATTAATGCAAAAGCCAAGCTTCTTGAATTTAAAAAAAATCAATTTAAAAAATGTCTGTACCAACATTTTTTACAGCAATGTACAGGACTCACTGCCACATTTTACAATATTTGAATCTGCTAAGACTGACACAACCAATTATAAGGACATATAGGCCACTTGCCATTTTGTTCCAAGGATCATAAGGACATTTGCTACACACACAGATTACATATACAGTAAGAATCTAAATAACTAAAGTGCAACAGAAAAAATGAAGAAATCTGCAAGAGTGCAAACTTTTTTTACAGACTTTATGGCACTCACAGTTTGAGATAGTGCCTTGTAACCACATGCTCCCAAGTTGGCAAATGGGCTGTACTTTTCAAAGTTTACAGTTTATTGAAAACCAGGAATGTCATACGGGAGACTGGAACTTCTTATAGGGGAACTGTGAAGCTAACAAGCATCTTTAATGTTCACAGAAGCAAACAACTGTCAACTTTTGTCAAAAACCTTGAATTATCTCATTCTGTTAAAGTAGAGTCAAGTTTACATTCTGCAACAAGACAGAGAGTGGAAGTAAACCTTTCAACAAGGATAACTGACAGCTCAAGATTCATTATCCTTCCCACCACCCATATGTAGCTGGGTGGTGGGAATATGAGGCTGTACCAGCATCAGCATGATTCAAAACCAACCAGATATTATTTTGCAACAGGCCAAATTTAATGAATAAAAAATATACTCGCTAAAAACAATTAATGTGCCACCGAGACAACTAGGTTCAACATCATTGCAGCTAAACTGCTTTATTGCAACTGCAGTAGTACGTTTATGGAGGTGATAATAAACCCCTATGGACTGTGATGTTGGAACAACTTAAGGTTTGAGACATAAATGATTCCAGACAAATTAATGCAAATAGGATGGGAAGCAGATGAATACAAATACAGCTTCAGTTTGTACCACAGACTCATGATGTAATCTTGACCTAAATCTGGCAGTATAAAGTGTAAAAACACAACATAAGTGTTACAAAAATTTAAAAAAGGTCTTTAGTGCTTTTATACTTTAAGTTTAATAACTTACAGTAAATGCAGGATATTCAAACATTTGTTTTCTTAGAAATACTAGCAAACTGTTTAATTCTCTACAAGGTAAGGTTTGATATTTTTAACATCACTATGTAAAGTAAGCACTTTACACAGCTGGAAACAGTTGATCACGTGAAACCTGAGGCCTGTGGGGGAAAACAAGTCTGTCTGCCTACCATATGCCCATCAACATTTCTTTCTTCATGGATGTTTGCCAGATATTTACAATCTCATCACATCACTTCTAACTGTTTCAATCTGCTGATCATTTTCTTAAATGATAGTCTGTCCATTCTAAAACTTTAGATTGTTTTGTTAAGACTGTTTTTTTGGGGGGGGTTTTCAAAACCCTGCAGAAAATAAAAACAAAAAAGATGCTAATCATAATTAGAGATCAACCATTGAAGTTTTTCCTGGTGGATACAACTATCAATTTCTCTTGGTGGTCTTAATGGCCACTTGCTGTTTTGTTCCAAGGATCATAACAAATAAAAGAGAAAATCATTTGCAGATTCCTCGATGAGGGTATTAGTTTCGAACTCAAAGCTATGTCCCTGAACTAAAAAATTAAGAGTATTGTACATGATCAGAAATATAGGGGCATAATTTTATCTCATTTAATACAGGAAAGAAAAATCTGTTGTTGTTTTTTCATGGAAGTTTACATAAAAGATAAAAATACAAAAAAATAAAATTATGACAAAAATAATACTGTACACATATTAAAAATATCATGCTCAGATTAAAACAAAGATGCATACTGTAATTTAGAGAAAGAAAAATGTATGAGATGTGCATGTGTATATGTACTAAAAACAACAGAAGATTTGCTGTGCAAACAACATGGATTTACAAATGATAGCATGGCTGTTTTTTTTAAATGAATGAATTGCAGATAGCAGGGATATAAATACTTGAGTTTGAGATTGTTGGAAACTATGGTGGTTATAAAGTTATACAGCCGCTGGGAGGAATAACGCTACTTTGTGCACCTAGGATGCAGAAGTCTATCACTGAAGGAGCTCTCAATTTGAGGACCAGCTTCAAGCTTTGAGTGGAAAACACTGTCCATCAGTAATGTTGTTTCAGCCAGATTCCTTCTGTCTCCCACCAACTGCAGTGGGTCGAGAGGGCATCCTAGGACAGAGCTGGCCTCTCTGATGAGCTGATCTACCCGCTTCCTCTCAGCTGTAGATCAGCTGCTACTCCAACAAACAACACCATAAAAATGGCTGATGGTACCAGAGTTAGAAAGGTCTTCACGGGCGCCACTTTAACTCCAAAAGATCTTTTTCCTTCCCAGGCAAGCTTTGCAAGCTTTCCTCTCCCAGGAAGAAGCAATACGTGTGTCTTTTTGTTATTATAATAATAAGCAAAATAATAATTAAAGTAACAAAGCATTTTAAAAGTTAGTTTGCTAATTTAGACAGATTAACTATCTGGGCAAACCAATGTAGGCTTAAAACATGCTCATTGTACATTAACAGATGGTTTTTCTCAAAGCCAGAGAGACCACACAGAACTACCAACTGTCAAACATTAACTAAACATCAACGAAAAATTAAAAATGTCCAACAGCCTCACAGGCAAATATGAGCTCTAGTAAAGACTTCACATCTTTGCTAGGGTTAAACTTCAACTTAGATTAAATGGATAAGCTGATTCCACTGAACATGCTTTTATTCATACCACACATTTGCTACCAAGCTGGAGGGGGTAGGGGACTACACACTGTCACACATTTCACACTGCAGTAACATCAGCAGATTGTAAGAGTATCAGAACAGGTCTGGCAGCTCTCCAGACATCCCTCCACAGACCACACATACACAGTCAGCAGTCTAGAGACTTAAGCCATGGTAGGGCTGATTGTTGGAGACTGAAAAGTACCACAGCTCAGTTACTAGGTGACCCCAATCACTGGTGAAGCCAAACATGAATCAGAAGTCTTTGGATGTTAATTTTATTACCTAGTCTCTGATGAGATTATTCTCTTTCACTGCAGGAGAGACTGGGTGTAGCTTCAGCAAGTACATAATGTGTATGCAAGGGTTTGCTTTTGCATGCATGAGCACATCGGCATGCATCTTTGCAATAATAATTACACCTCCTGCAGGACATTCCAATGCAGTAGTAACAAACTTTTTACATTGAAGGTGGAGAGAGATGCTCCAAAGAAAAAACACAGAGTAATAGTTCACAGGATCATTATGGCACTATAGAGTTTGTCAGTAAATAAGGGATTATGAGTAAGGGATACATTGGGAAAAAAATATGTCCAGAAGAAATTAGAATAAAGGGGCTATGTGAGAAGTAAAGACTACTTGATAATTAACCGGAAATTGTTTTTGATAGAAAAATGAGATAACCCAAAGTAGAGGATATATCATGCTTTCTGATCAATCAGGTCTGATTTACAAAGCTCCAGAGCTCCTAATATGGCAGTAAGAGAGAAAGCTAGTAAAGGACTATGCTGGGATGTGTTAGAGGTGACCCTAATGTGATGTGGCCAGACCCCTAATGGGAAGTCAAACAGCAGACTAAAGGGCAGTGGGCTGCTGTAGGAGAGTCAGCGCTTGTCCGGCTTGCCTGCCAACCACACCCCGCGGCGACAGGCGAGGGGCTGCCGCAGCATCCTCCAGCCACAGTGAACTGAGGTCCACGTTCTGGTTAAAACCCCAATTCACGTTCTCTTATAAATCTTATTTTATCACCAAAAGGGTGGGGTGAAATAATAAATATCTGTAAAAGGAGACAGACGTTAATTACTCACGTTGGGTAACATTATCACTGCGCTCCAGGCTTCCTCTCTGGCTAACTGGACTATTTTAGCAAAGCCCCGCATTATTCACGTTCTTTAACGAGTCAAAAAGCTCTTTGGTTTCTTTAGAAAAAAGCCACCAAACTCCCGAAACTAAAACCCAGACCAGATGAGACCTCTGGTGTGTTAAGTCCTCTGCTGCACCGTTGCTACATCATCAAACACGGGTAACGGAAGCGGCTAGCCGCTTGTCATTCCACAAATTAGCCGGCAGAAGTTATTTATCTTGACATTGCGAACAAACTCACCAGAAATGGAGGTCCTAAGCGTCCGGTCACAAGTGGCTAGATGATAGTGAAGCGTCGTTGCTTTTACATCCAGGAAGGAAGGGAGGGAGGCTGGCTGGCTGGCTGGCTGGCCGGGGTGGGTGGGCTACGGTGCGGAGATCTGAATTAAAACACTTCATGCACTTTTAAGACGCAGGACACCGCTCACTCCGCTCAAACGCGTCTTCTCCATAAATTCCACTCATGTCGAGGCGTAAACACAACGACTGAAACTGTATTTCAGCCACTCTCCTCCAGCGACACACAGCCAGCAGCAGCGCCTGGCTTCCTCTCCTCCCCTCGCGCGCCGGACGTTATTTTCCTCCACAAACGTTGGAGTCCTCGAGCTACGTCACACGTTCCTTTACATTACATCTACACGAGGTCGATAAATTAATAAATAAGTGAAACACGGTTAGTGGCTGCAGCCTATCCACGAGGGCGTCGCCAGCAGCGTGATAGAGGTGCGACACCTGACTGCGTGTTCAAGGATGACACTGAAGGCGTGTACATGCGTGAACACGCAGCCCGGTGCGGGAGAGGGGACGTACAGGATGTATAAAACACAATGAATACCCAGCTCTTATAAACAGAAATATGCTTTTATTTTGGACACAAACGTGTGAACGCACCTCTTTGTGAGATTTTTTTTTCCCTTTGACAATTCACATTTTAGTAATAAGTTATAAACTTGACTTTTTTTAAAACAATAAATTTTTAACAAGCTTGGCATAATAACCAACTTTCTCTGATCCCCAATTCTTCAGTCCCCCTACTATAAGAATAGAAAACATGCCTTTATTTGTTCAGCACATTAACAGTCCTGCACTCTTGAACAGCCTAGAACTCATCCAAAAGTCAGGAAATTATTTAAGATAGTAAATTACAATATGTGTGCTAAACATTATACCAAATATTTCATAAAAATATAAATATTTATTGAGGATTTGTAAAATTTTAATATAGAGTGCGATGATACCCACTTCAGTAAAGTTTTGTTCAATTCATTAGATTTCTCATTTTGCAAAAATGTTTTAAAAGAGACTACATTCTGTTCAAATTTGTCAAATGATCTGGCTGAAACTAAGAGAGATTTTATTTAAAACTGATTCGCTGGTTGTATCTATTCAATGAAAATTAAGTTCATGCCTCTTTAAATTAAATGTCCTTTCTTGTGAAATTGTCTAACTCAAACAGTTCCCATGCACCTTTGTAAAAACTAGAAAGACATCTACTTTCTCCTTAAAAATTGACACATTTTGTTTAGTAAAGTGTAACTGGCAATTGTTTAACAAATACAGAATTTAGCCAATAAAAAAAGAAAAACAAATGTCTTTGTTAAAGCTTTCCATTATCTATTAAACAATTTCTCATCATGAAAGCAGGAAAATGTGTAAAGAGAGAATCTGCCCAAATAAGAGTCTGTAAAGAATTAATTTTTTTATGTTGACATTTATTTATTCCATTCTTGAATTGTCAAACCTTTTAGGCTGGTTCTGTTTTTTAGCTGTCTATTAGATAGCTTGCTGAATTCATTGTATTCGCTGATATATTTCTGCATTCCTTAATTTAGGACAATATAGCATGCTGAATCATAAACGTAGACAAAATCATCTGGCAGTGTAAAAGTGGTGTTATTGTGACCCAGTTTCCAGAGAGGATGCATTACTTACGCACAGCTGCCTGTCTCTGCTGTTCCACACTTTGCCAGGGAGTCTGCCATTCATGAGCAGCTACAAACACATCCTAACACATCGTAGCTGCAGCATATGTAGCTTATTGCTCCAAGGCAGTAGAGGTTACAAGAGGAAAAGCACATGAACTGAGATGTCCCTCAGTAGTGTTCATTTGCTCTCTTTATGTACAGATTTTAATGTGATCATTCTGCCTTCAGAATGATAAAGCAGAGTGGAATGGGGGTAATATTTAATATCAATCTACGCAATATTTATGTTCCTGCTAAAGCCAGCAGGCAGACACATAGAGGGAGTGAAAAATGCAATGTTGGTGCAGGCTGGGAGCAATTGGGAGCTATGTAAATGTCCAAGTCTGTTTTGGTGAAAAATCGACTCAGGGAGCAAATGTATGTCACAATGTCTGTAATTTGTTTAGCCCGAGGTGTCTTTTTCTCTCTCAGTTTTAGGGAACATGACATTTTGTCAGGTTGGCTTTTGTAATGCACTTTATGGAAAACAACAAGCAACAAGCAGTGCAGTTCACAGAATCAAGATAAAGAAAAATTCTCCATATTATATCACAATAACCTCGTGATAAGACCTTGTGATTTTTCACTATTGAATAAAAAAGGAACTTAAGGTGTTTAAGGTTGTAACATGAGTGACTATTAATGGGTCAGAGTAAAAGGTAATAATCAAAACAAAGATAGCTGATGTTATGTATTTCTGTTCTCAACAGTTCACATGTAGCTCTTCTGTCATTCACTCCTGTAAGAGGTCCAGTCTGCCAGTTTCAGATTTGCCATGAGTTATTAGGTAGACATAAAAAAACATGTGGAAGAAGGTGCTCTTGTCAGAAGAGGCCAAAACTCACCTTTTTGACCCACATTCAGAGTACTATCTGTGAAGAGGAAGGGTAACCTTGCACATAAAACACCAGCCCTCACGCAGTGCGTGGTGTAGCAGCAGTACACTGGGTGCCCATATACAGAGGCTATTACTCCTCAAAGCAGCCATCGGGGTTTGATTCCTGACCTTGGGACCTTTGCAGCATGTCTTCTCCCCTTCTCTCCCTCAACCCATTTCCTGTCTAAAATAGCACAAATAAAGATGCAGCGGTGCTACAAAATATTTTATGAAAAATACCATCCTACAGTAAAACATGGCTGTGGTAGCATTGTGCTGATGAGGGCCTATTTTTCAGCAGCAAAAGGGAAATTTTGTGGTTGATGGGAAGAAAAAGGCTGTAAAAGACTTCAGATGGACAAGAAATCATCTTTCCTCAAGACAACAAACCCTAACATCCAGCCAAGAGAAGCTGGAGTTTTTGTGCCTCTTCAGTGAAAACAAAGATTTCAAAGTATCAACATCTTGCAGATCTTTATCATTTGTTCTGCTTAATTCAGAGATGGATATGGTTTACCATGTCTTAAAGAAGCTGGTGGAGACATACCACAAAAGACTTCCATCTGTGATTGCAGAAAAGCATACTTTGCTAACTTTTCAGAATATTTGTAAAAACCAAGAAAATCCAACCATCATGTTCTTCCCATGTTACAAGTATACACTACAGTGTGTTGATCTATCACATAAAATCCCAACAAATACTTTGAACTCTACTGATCACATCATAAAATGTGGAAAAAGTGAAAACCTGCAGCAGGGTCTTTTACAAGGCACAGTAACTTGATAGCTTGGGTGTAAAGAACACCTCTTCTTTTTAACTAGAGATAACCTTTTAATTTTCAACATGTCAATGAGAACTTTCCACATACCACTGGTTATGCTGTTGGATCTGCTATAGCTAGAATTGCCCTCCAGAGCTGACGACTTACATTAATACAAGATTTAGTTGAAACCCATTTGCAAACAGTTGAGAACAAATAGCCACTGAGTGAAGGAGTGGATTTCAGAGGCAGTCCACCATACTGACCTATTTTCACAACTTTAACTCAAGTGCCCATGGTGACGTAACTAATTCATATGAAGGTAATTAGGCTTCCCCTGGGCATGAGTCACCACTATTAGTCAGTATAAATTTCTGAGCCTGTTGTTCCATGTCTGTGCCCAAAATCTGGGATCATAATATCAGAGGACAGCTTCTCTGGCCTGCAAGTCTGTGATTTGTTGAAACGTTACCTAAATAAATGTCAAAGCAAGTAAGGTTACATAGTGGATATTTATATTCTTATGCATTGGTGAAGTAAACTCACATATTCCATTTGAAAGCCCAAGAATTTTAATGCTTTACAAGCACTGAATAAACCCCTCTACCCACACCCAGAATCATTAAAGATTTCTAATGTTGCCTGAATGCAAAAAGTGTGAGCCAACAGGCATCATTAGAGGCAAACCAAAGTTTAATTATTATTACTTACATAATGGAAAACAGACACGTTTGACTTAGAAGAATATGGCAGTGTGTAATGTCGTGGATCTGACATTTTCAGCTTTTTAGTTTGTGGTATTGATTTGTGACCCCCAGAGTCACTGTTTAAAATATGCAAAAATATCTACAATAATTCAAGACATAATAAGAAGCAAGCTGTGGTACATCTCAGGCCACCCACACTGAGGAGATTTAAGCAGATCCAGAAAGAAGATGGGTGAATATTTCATCAGCCCTTTAATTTAACATCCACGGTCTTATAGTTTGTTTTTACATATTATGTAGAGGAAAAATGTAAACATTTAATAAGCAGTACCTAGCAAAACTATTCACATCCCTTGAACATTTTTACATTATTATGTTTTAACCATAGCTTTCCACGTTTCACAGTTTTTCTATATTTTACACCACAACACAAAATAGCACATAATTGTTAAAAGGAAGAAAAATTATATATTGTTTTCGAACATGTTACAAGAATCTGTATTCAACCTCTTCTTAACTTTGATATCCTGAAATAAAGTCTGGTGCAACTAATTTCAAATAGTCACCTAAAGAAAATAAATTTTTCATAGAACATAGCTGTTCTATGAATTTCTTAAAGGTTACTTAAAGGTTACTTATACAATATTTCTGAACAAAGGCTCATTAAGACAGGAACACATTGGAGAGGTCAGGGTGAAGTTAAAATCAGGGTTTGGATGTTGAAGAAGGTGCTCTTAAATTAAATAAAATCTCACCTTTTCGGAACAACATTCCATACGTGTGCCCTAAAAACAGAACTTTACCATTGACACAACAATTTCCTAATGACCTTGTCTTCAGCAGGTACAAGGTTTAGATCAGGGTGTCCCATTCCAGTAGCTGGAGTGTGTCAAATTATGTAGGAGCCTTCTAATGACTAATCCTTTTGATTCAGATATGTAAAACCAGGGACAAACCTAAACCACCGGCAATTAGTTAATCATGTTGGTCACCACTGGCTTAGATCACAGCGCATTCATGTGTCAAAAAGACCCAGTCAAAATTTCAGAACTAAATATAATTGAGAATTTTGGGCAGCACTTAAAAACTAGATGTGCAGAAATACTATATATAAAATCTAACACAAAGAGGAATAGGCAAAAAATGTTGTCTCTAGAAGCATGATGCACATTTTCAGGTTCAGAAGTTCCTGAACAATATGCACACCACATTTTCACAGTTTCCTTCTTTTTCTTTAGTATTATCTGCTACTTTGTGTTGGCATATCACAAAACACTCCAACCAAGTACATGGAAGTTTGCAGTCGAAACATGACAAAATGTGAAAAAAACTTAAGAGGCCTTATTTTTGCAAGGAACAGTAAACTAAACAAAGGCTCAACCTTCACAATATTAATTTTCTCTTTGTTTGAATTACTTTTGTTCTTTACTACTGCCACTAAGGCCCAGTAGTAGCTGCTGATCAATAAATGGAAAGGTTGTGAGCTGAGAAAGAGAAATTAATTACCAGTGAAGTAGCAAATTTATTTGACATATTTATTCAGAAACAAAAGGTGAATCCTGTGAGAATTCTTGCCTGTAAAACATATACCAATTGTACTTTATGAGTGAGACTGAGAACAATTCAAACTAACAGTGTTTCTTAATCTTCACATCATTGTTTCTGACCAATTAATACAAAAACATGACTGCTGTGACTTGAGTCATTACTTGCTTGAGGTCAAACTGAGAAATAACAAGCAGGCTGAAGTCACAGAAGCAGCTTGTTCCAATTTTCAGACTGTAACGACTCAAAGTAATGATTGCTTGATAAAAACTGGCTACAGCTGTCTCAAGCGGAGGCACTTTGGTGGTGACAAACCACCAAAGGGATTTACATATTCAGAAGATTTAAACTCATGATAAGCTCATTATAAAGAACATGTGCTTGAGCTGTGAGGGTGTGTGTGTCGAAACCTAATCTAAAGACTGAAGACTGATTTCTTAATATATTCAGACTAAAAGCAGTAAAACGGTGCTGCTTATCCTATAAACTGGATTGCATTAATCTACTAATCACACAGCATTTCTTTAACTGCTTCTCCCCAGCTGCACTGTGGCAATTTAGACCCTAATGTTCTTTTCTTTGGCTACTGTGTTATTTCTACTCTTGTTCTCTTAGTTGAACTTTAATCTCAGTATGATAACCTGGGTCTTGTTCCCTTTAATGTCCTGTAATTGTTGCTACTCTTTCCTGTTTTACTGTGTACTTCTTTATGACACATGGTTAATCTCAATCTTTCATCCCTGCTTTCTCACCACATCTGGTATCACTTTACAGTATAAAATCATTCAAATAAAAGTAGTGGCAACACAGTCTGCATAGTGTGTTCCTCATATGGATACCATTTTAAACATTGGATCTCATTGTTGTTAGGTGTAAGCACCTTTTCACTAATTGACACTTTTTGCTAGCTCCTAGGTAAGGTAATTCCTCAAAATATTAGCATACTAGATTCCCTTAAGCCCTGACCAAAAGTTGTTGAATGACAACCAAACATTAGTTAAAAAATAACATAAAAAGAAAGTTCTTCAGTTTTATGAAATATTTATTCAAAAGGGAAAACAGCAAAAGGATTTGTCATTAGTTTTAATTTCAAATAATATTAATTTTTTAAAATCAGATTTATAAACAAGACAATGGACTTTTGGGTGGGTTTCAAGAAACAAAGCATGAAAAAACCCCAAATGTAATCTGCTGCCATCTGCTGGTGTTGAAATGTTATAACAGGCAAGTAAAAAGCAAATAAAAATAATGAAAAAAAAAAAATAAAAGAAACTAACACAAGCTAAATTTCTTTAGCTTTTTTTTTTATTATTGTTGTTAGAGCTGGGCCAGTGAGAGCTGTTTAGCTTGATTTAATATGCAAAACCTTGCTTTTGAAGGATTTATAGCGTCTATTCACTGAGACTCCGCGGGTGAATGTTGTGGCTATTCACCAGCAACTTTATACACTTGTAATATTGGAAGCTCCGCCTTTCCGACCAGGTCCACGGCTCTCTTCACCGGCTGCTAAACAAAGCAAGTCCTTGACAGCATTCTCCTACTTCCTCCCTATTTAAGCCAATCATATTGTGTTTAGTCACACGAGTTCGTGGTTTTACCCAATCAGAAGCCGCAAAACAAAATGTAGGCGTGAGCGCCAACTGTAGCAGCTGACTGACTTTCCTGTGCAGTGTTGGTGTCAGGCGTTTGACCACCGTCAAAGGAAAGGACATGTCTATTTCTCAGGATCCAAACGGAGCACTGACTTGAAACAGCAAGTCACGAGAAAATTACCAGAGATACTTCACCAATTCTTGAAATAAACCGGAAGGTGAGCGGGCAGCAGTAATTATTGTTAGCATTATTAGCTATAAAGCGCTAGGTTATCTCGCTGTAGTGATGTGTTAAATGGCACAGCAACGTGTGTTATTGTTATATAACAGTTGCGGTTCTCACAGCTGCAACTGGACTCAAATGCTTCCCAATAAGTTCAAGGATGTCACCTTCTGAGGCTAGCTATTCAGTTTAGCTTGATGTTGTCTGAAATAGAGTGATAGATAACACAACGTGGTTCAAACACTGATAAAAGTTTTAACTTAGACAACCTAAACTGTCAATCAGTCACAGATTTCTAGCTGAATTAAACTGTGCTGTGTGGTACAGAGTAAAGTCTGCAAACAAATATTTTAACTATCTGGATGTAAGATTAAAACATACAGCGCCTTTCAAAGGTAGACACTATTGGTTTACCTTTTCACATTCTTGCTACCTTCCAACACAAAATAATGTCTTTACCAATTTAAACCACTTCATTGTATCTCTGGCTCTGTGTTTATTAGCATTTTACCTGCTGGAAGGTGGACCTCTTCTCTTCATTTAGCTCCACCCACCTTTTTTGAAGTTTAATCTTACTGAAGAGAAGCACCATGCTGCCAACATGACGATGTTGTGTTCAGGTCATGGTATCCATTATCAGTTTTCCCTCAGATTTGGCATTTTGCATGTTGATGAAAAAGTTAAGTTGTCGGCTCAACAGATACTCCCTCCTGAGTTGTGAATCTCTTCTGCACTTCCAGGTTAACCACGGGGCTCTGACTGGTACTTTGCTTAAAGCTCCATTGACCAGAACAACTGTATTTATAATGATATTAAATATCACTGTTTAGGTAACTTTTGATTCCAGTAGGTTGCACCAGATTTCACAAATTTCAGATCTATTCAAAAAATAAAAATCCAATATCACTACAGTGTACTACTTTGTGTTGGTCAGTCACAAAAATCCTAATAAAAATACTTTAAAGTATTTTTAAAGTATACTTTAAGTATACTTTAAAGTATTAAGATGAAGAAGTTCAAGGGGTTTGAATGTCTTATTTAATTTTTTATTATGATCTAAGCCAGATCAGACATGGATCATAAGTTTGATCTCTGAAGGTTAATTATTGATACGTTTAGTGATGTAATCATTTCTGCCAGTCGCCTGGCTCTTCCTCTCACAGATATCTCAATGAACTCATATAAATACTAAAGTCTTAGGTTGACTGTTCTTTTTTTCAGCCATGGATCCTTCATCTACAGGCAACCTGCCCACACCAAAGCTCAACCCTTCATCTCCAACCTCCATGAGGCCTGGAACTTCCTCGCTCGGCTCATCGGTGAGCTCCTCCACCCCTGAGCCGAAGAGGCATAAAGTCACGCTGCCGACGCCTCCGACCACTCCATCACCTCCTCCCTCCGCTGCCTCGCCTCAGATATCTCCACGGCTTCATTCTCGCTCTTCCTCCCTCTCTACACTGACAACCTCATCTCCCTGCCAGCCCACTAGAAGCTTTTCGCAGCCGGGCAGATCGCAGCTCAACGCAGCAGCATCAACAGGAAGTCTTCTTAATGGGTCATCGGCTGCTGCGATGCCTCCATCGCCTGTCTCACCTGAACCAGGTAGAAAACTCAGACCTTTGAGCTCAAACACAAGCTTTCTAACGTGGTTTCATGTTGCAGTTTTTCTGCAATCAGTGCAGTCAACACTCCTAGACACTGTTGTGTCTCCATAACAAACAGACATGCAAAGCAGCCACTCCCTTTCTACTGACCTTCAGAGAAAAATTATAGTCCCTCTTTAGTTTTCTCTGCTGTCTGTGTGTCATGTTGCCATATAATGGGTATAGATCTCTTATTCACATCGCTTGCAGCATATTTTAGTTATTTAAAACAATTTATAATATCAAGATGTATTGCTACAAATTGTGAAAATTTCACTTTACGAAAAGATTAGCCTATCAAATTGATACAAGCCTTTTAATGTAACTAACAAGCAAAAGTTAAAACTGACCTTTTGAATAATTAAGACTGGATGTTACCTTTAGCAAAGCAGCAGCTGTTTACTGCGTTAAAGTATGAGCAGTGCTCCAGGACAGCACAAGAGGACATCTAATGCGTGTCACTGGCTATCATCAGTATTTTCTTTAGCTCACCCACACTCAGACAGACATCTGATCCACTCACCAGTATCACCTACAACCATTGGAAATATTAAATCACAGAAAGGTTTACAGAGCCTTTATTTTAACAGAAATGTTTTTGGTAATTGAGGTCTAACTTCCCCTGGAAACTAGGAGTGGCAGCTTAAGATCATTTACTGAATGAGGAGGATTGTGAGAACAGAATAAGGAGCTTTAAGTGTTTTTATTTTATATACTCAATTTTTCTTCAACTTTTTCCCTTTTTGTTACTTTATAACCACAAACTTTAGGGTATTTTGTTGTGTTCATGTGTGACTAAGCCACACAAAGTAGTTTGTAACTATGAAGTGGAAGGAAATGATGCCTGGTTTTCAAGCTTTGGTTTTTACGAATTAAAATATCAAAGGTTTTTACTGAGTCTTGATGTAGGTATTTTGCCATATTTTTCAACCAACTATACACATTTACCTTTGCTCATTTCTATTTGCAACATAGCTAGAGCTCAGTTAGATTGGTTGGTTTGTGTCTGTGATCATCTTTTTTAAAGAGATGCTACAGATTATCTGTTGGGTTCAGCAGAGAATCTGTTGATACCAACATTAAACTGTTATCTAACAAATAGTCCTGTTACTCAGCCTGGTGTAGAAGAAAAGCCTCATGCTTGTACATTTGCAGTTGTGCCATACACCTTTCCATTTTCGGATGATGGATTGACAAATTTAAATCAAAATAATCAAAATCATCAGAATTTTGTGTGTGTGTGTGTGTGTGTGTGTGTGTGTGTGTGTGTGTGTGTGTGTGTGTGTGTGTGTGTGTGTGTGTGTGTTTTTTTTTCTAGATGAACCAGAGGAGGATGTCCGTTTTGAGGATTTGGAGGAGAAAGCAAAGTCAGGTGATGCTAAAGCACAAACAAAGGTCAGTGAAAATGCTCCAGATTGTTGACCATATGCTGGAAACAGAGCAGATCAGCTGAGTTATGATGATGTTTATAGTTTAGCTCCACTATGGACAGATCAGCTGTGCTTGTTTTGCTAAATTAAGACTCTGAACGTGTGTATGTGTGTTTCCAGATGGGCCGTTACTTTCTGGCCTTGGCAGAAGAAAGCGATGAAGAGCTGAATAACTGCACAGCGGTCACATGGCTGATCCAAGCTGCTAAACAGGGCCGCAGAGATGCTGTCAAACTCCTGCAGCAGTGCTTAAAATCCAGGAAAGGTGACCAAAAAGTCCATCAAGCTACTACTGTTTTCAGTGGGACAGCAGAAATCCTACTTTTATTACTACTAGCTTTTTTATGTTGCGATTGTTCACTTTTGTACTTCAGGAATCACTTTGGAGAACTTTGAGGAGGTTAAGAAGTTATGCACCGAGACACGTTTTGAGAGGGGAGTCAGGAAAGCAGCTCTGCTCATGTACTTTAAGCTGAACCCAGAGAAGAAGAAGACTGTGGCGGTTTCTGAGCTGCTGGAGAACGTGGAGCATGTTCACACAGAACCAGGTGCAAAAAGGAACATTTTTACACCATTTAAGCTTTTTTTCTCTGCCTTTTTGTCAATTATTTACTTCCATTTTCTGCTGTAGGCAAGCCCATCTGCTCAGGCCCACTCAACAGCTCTGCTAAGAAACAAAGGCGAGTCCTGGAGACGATGGTCTCCAGAGAAGGTTTGTATATTTTAACATATAATTACTCATTTTCATTGGTAAAGAGAACTGTTATGTAAAATTTGCATTTTGCAGGTTTTATAACTCCATTTGGGTCTCAACTGCTTATAAAAAGCGCTAAAAAAACCATAAATTTGCTGGCAGTAAGTTAACGTTTTTTGGCTCTAGAAAAAGAGCTATTTCAAAAAACTCCTGATTAAGTCACAGTTGACGGGCACTGCGTCGTTACCTAGCAACCCAAACATAATAGGTCCCCTTTAAGTCATGCATGATGGAATGATTATTTATTTAAGGTTTCCCATTATGGATTGCTTCTGAAACTTTTTTTTTCTTTTTCTTTTAAAGCTTAAAAAAATAAAATAAACTTTTTTAGGTCTATAGGTTTTCTTTTTTTCTTTCGTTGCAGCTAGTTCTCATGTGGGTCTGGATGATTTTGTTGAGATGACAAAGAAATATGCTCAGGGTATTGCACCATCACCCGTCATGGCCGCTGCAGATGATGATGATGATGATGATGTGGTAGTGAAAAATCCAGATGAACTGCCGCTTCATCAGAAGGTAAGACACTGTTCCTCGCAAATATTTCTACACAATTTACAAGTTTGTTTTGCACGTCTGCATGAGAATTGTGTGCAACACATTTGGGAATTTAAACTTGCCAGTAGTTTATTTTACATATAACGCCATCTTGGTCAATTTGAGCATTTACAAACATAAATGTTTACATCATGTGTGTCTCTCTCAGTTGCTGAAGTTCCCTCTGTACGCTCTGCTGGAGATAAAAGAGCATCTCATAGACTGGGCGTCGCGGGCCGGCATGCAGTGGCTCAGCGCCCTCATCCCCACTCACCACGTTAACGCACTCATCTTTTTCTTCATCATCTCCAACCTCACCATTGAGTTCTTCATCTTCCTCATCCCGCTGCTGATTTTCTACCTCTCCTTCTTCTCCATGATCATCTGCACATTGCGGGTATTTCAGGTTAGTTATGACTTTCTCTCTTTTTGATAACACTGAGACTGCGTTTTAGATTTGTGAAATATTGAAGAAATAATGAGTTCACATTTAAAAGACGCATTTGTCTTTTCTAGAATTCAAAGGCATGGGAAAATTTTCGAGCTCTCACAGACCTGCTCGCTCATTTTGAGCCTGGTCTGGATCTGGACCAGGCCGAGACCAACTTTGGATGGACACACTTGGAGCCTTACCTGTAAGGTCACCTCGGTTTTTTTCTATTTTATTTGCTCTGTTGTTGTTTCGACGGGGTTTCAAACTTTTAGGTCCAATTCTTTCTTTTTTTGGATTAAAATTTTGTTTGAAAATAAGATCATGTGAGAATAGAAGAAAAAAGACCGAAAGACAATATACAAATGGAATCTACACCTTTTGTCAGACACTTCCATGCACTTTGGTGCCTTTGCCAGTGCCAAAATACCAACTGACATGTTCAGTTATTTCTGCTAAATGTGTCCAGAGGAGTGGACAAATATTTAGTCTGAATTATGACAGAAATTTGTTGATGGCTTCAACAAGTTTGTGGTCCGGGTTCAACATACTGAGGCACATTTGCTCAAACATCATATTTGTACATATGGTCCTGTATGTGTATTTTGACCCTTGTCTCTGTTTTCCCACAGGTACTTCCTGCTCTCAGTGATCTTTGTTGTGTTTTCCTTCCCTGTTGCCGATAAATCCTGGGTCCCTTGCTCAGAGCTAGCTGCCATCGCTCTCTTCTTCACCATCACGGCCTTCCTCAGCCTCCACGCCTCTGCTCAGCTCTTTGCTCGTAAAGCCCTTCTCACTGAGGTGCTTTCAGGAGCATGCTCCCTCACTCAGCTGCTACCCAACTCCTTCTGGTTCTTCCAGATCTTTGGGAAGACATTTGTCACGGTGCCTCTCGGAGACGCCGTGGTGTTAAATCTTGGCATGCCGTGGCTTTTGTACGGACACCTCTTCTATCTTCTCTTCCGCATGGCCCAGCTGAAAGGCTTCAAGGGAACCTACCTGTGCCTGGTGCCCTACTTGGTTTGCTTCACCTGGTGTGAGCTTTGCTTGGCATTCCTCAATAACGCCTCAGCCATAGGACTAATCCGGACTTGTATAGGCTACTTTCTGTTCCTGTTTGCCCTTCCTGTTCTTACACTGGGTTTGGCTGCCATGATTATGATCCAGTTTGTGCAGTGGTTTCTGACCCTGGAGGTAACAAAGATGGTGGTGACACTGATTGTCTGCTTTGTGCCTGTGGTGTTGAGGCTCTGGACTCGCTTCAGTCTCAACCCCATCGTGCTTTTGAGGTCTTTGTCACGGAGCAGCATTGTCAAGCTCATCCTGGTGTGGCTTAGTGCGGTGGTGCTTTTCTGCTGGATGTATGTCTACAGGTCTGAAGGAATGAAGGTGTACAACTCTACCCTGACATGGCCTGAATACAGCAACCTCTGCGGGCCATTGGCCTGGAAGGAGTCCAACATGGCCCAAACTCAGATTCTCTGCTCCCACTTGGAAGGACACAGAGTCACCTGGACGGGACGCTTTAAATATGTCCGTGTGACAGAAATCGAGAATGGTCCGCAGTCGACTATCAACTTGTTTCCTGTTTTTCTAGGAAACTGGATGCGCTGTTTGTATGGAGAACCCTATCCAGTGTGTGATGAGGGGAAACAAAACGCAACTGCTGAGCCTCAACCGCTACCGGCTCCAGCTCCTCCACAAGAAGATCCGCTTTGCAAACTGAAAACCCTGGCCAAGCACGAGTGCCACGTCAAGCGCTTTGACCGGTACAAGTTTGAGGTTACCCTGGGAATGCCGCTCGAGAGGAAGACTAAGGACGGGACAATCATAGAGGATGAAGATGCAACCAAGGACATAGTCTTGCGGGCGAGTAATGAGTTCAAGTTTGTGCTTTTACACCTTAACGCCGGCAGTCTGGTGGAGTTCAGCACCATCCTGGAGGGGCGTTTGGGCTCCAAATGGCCCGTGTTTGAGATGAAGGCCATCCACTGCTTGTCCTGCGGAGACGCCCGCGTTCCCAAACGCAAACAGTTCAAGATTGAGCACGACTGGAGGCGCACAGCTCAAAACGCCCTCCAGTTTGGGTTCGACTTCTTCTTCAACCCCTTCCTGACTGCTCGGCTAGAGGAGCAGTCAGACACTGAAACAGAGATGGTGGCGCAGGAAGACGCATAGAGGGAAGATAACTCTTAAACAGAAGAGGCCTCATAATAATAAAGCTATCGAAGAACACTAATGATTGTACGACGCGGATCTATCTGCCATATTGGTTATTGACTACAAGGAACAAACAGTTCCTCAGGCATTTACTGTCTTCTAAAAGCCCTCGCACTCCTTGAACATTCACATTGGTTACATTACAATCTCAACCATACCTCACTGGGTATGGTATGGTCAGATCTTCACAGCTGAAGATCTGTCTGATTTTTGTGTTAGCTTATTTTTGGTTAACACAAAATAAGCTCTGATCTAAGGCATGTTGTGCTAGGTGTTGCTATACATTTGTGGTCATTGAAAGGTGAACGTCTCCCACATCCTCAAGTCTTTCAAAGAACAAAAGATTTGAATTTCTCTGTATTTAGCTCAATTCATCCTCCTACTGACTACTGAACCTACTGCCTCCATGTTTAACCATAAGAAGCAGTGACAGCCTTTTATCACACATTTTTGCATGGAGATTAGAAAGTTTCATTTTGGTCTCATATGACTAGAGCACCTTTTTCCACATGATTGCTGTATCCTATACATTTTTGCAAAACCTTAAACACAGTTTTTAGGGTTTACTTTCACCCTCAAATAGTTAAGCTTTCCACCTGAGCTGTGAATCACTGCTGCTCTTCCAGAGTTACCATAAACATTTTTGTTGCTTCTCTAGGCCTGTCATGATGACATTTTGCTGTATAATAAATAAAACTGCTATAAACGATAGTGTTGTTTTGAGACCATTTTCAAGTAAAATATTGATAATGGCATAATAATGCAACTTCTCTCTTTCAAAGACTAATAAACTTTTCTTTTTTACAGAAAGCGCCACAATGAAACCAAAATAAAACACTACCAAAAAACAAATAAAGCAGAAATAAAAACCTTGCATAACCCAAACCGTAAATAAAATGGATTATTAATCCCATTTTAATTTAATATGCGATTAAGTGCTTATTGTGACATTTTTATTGCTCTCCCTATCCAGCCTGTCATCTTAGATGTCTTGGCAGAGCTGCAGTTGTGCCATAATCTTTATATACTGGTTTTATAATACTTAACTACCCCACAATGTAATCCTTAACCTGTCTGCTGCACTTCTTTGTCTTCATGATGGATTGAGAATGAGATTGATTTCAACATTTCAGAAAGAAATTGGTTACTCTGTATCAGAGTAAAAGAGGATGAATGTGAATGCATACCACAAGATAATCAAGAATAATGGAACATTTCTTTCACTTCCTAATTATGCCTTGTTTTTGTTGATCTATAGCATAAAAAACACACACAAAAAAAAAACATTAAAGTAGATTGACGTTGGTGCTTGTAATGTGACATATTGTGAAATAGTTCATTAGGGTGTGAATACTTTTACAAGACTCAATATATCTGCCAATATTTTATTTTGAGTTCTTACAGCTTTTGAGCCAAAACATCAACATGACAGAAGACAGAGTGGAAATGCAAAGCGGTCAGGATTTACTGCCTATTGCTGCAGGTTTGCTGTGAGTTATTTAGAAACTTTTCCTCCTGCTGAGGTTTGTGTGCTGACCTTAGAGTTAATCAAGTGATTTTTCTTTTGTTGCTATTCAAACATGTTCCCTTTAAAATCTCATATTTGGTGACTAAAATCTTCAGTATGGAGATTTTTTGGGCTCCACTGTTGACTACTCCATCTGTTCTTGTTTTTCCTAGAGTTGTTGAAGGACACACTGTTTGAAGGATATAGTCTTTTGTTTTTGATCAACACTAAATTATTTAACAGTGCTCAGTACATGGTGATTTTTTTTTTTTTTTTGTGGTTAGATTTCAGATTCTTTACCTCAAATTCAATTAGGGGTGGAGAAAAAGTCTTTGCCCCCTTACAGATTTTGTTCTGTTTTGCTTTTTTTTTTTTTTTTTTTTTTTTTTTTTTATGTAATATTTCAGATCCTCAAATAACTTTTGAGTTTAAAAACCTGAGTGATTACAAAAAGCTGTTTTCAGATAAAGATTTTATTCATTAAGAGAAATAAAGTTATCCAAGTCAATCTTGTTCTATGTGAAAACATAATTGCCCCACTTTGTCATTTTTAGATAAAAATAAAATTTGAAAGGGGGCAACATTGTAAGTTTAACAGCTTGGCAATGTTGTTTTTGCTTGTTTTATTATGCCATGTTTGTTTCCAACAGTGTTTGTCTATGTCTCTGCTGTGCAGGGATTTAATATACTGAACATTTAGTCCCTGATTGAGGGTCTGTCTTGAATGTCACTACTGTTTTCTGTACTGTGACCCATAAATATGTTAAAACAATAGCTTTTGGTTGTTATTAAAAACTGCTAAAGCAGATTTGGAGGTCTCCTTTTCAGTGTCATATATGTAAAGCCACATTTTAAATTTCTTAGTACTTCAATGTCTGTGCCTGCCTTTAGCAAGTAGTGATATGTTCATGTTACAATCAAGACAAAATGCCTCATATGTACCTAACCTGAATATACTCTGGTAAAAAAAAAAAGGTCAAAAACATTTTAGATGTGGGAGATCTCAAAAGTACACACAAATTGTTAAGACAAGTTTTATTTTTCATCTTAATGTGACATACTGTATATCTTTTAAAAGCCTTAAGAGGTGAAATGTTGCAACAACTTTGTTCTTTTAACTATGCATACTTGTTAAAAATAATTTGCTAAAACTCTTTGTTTTACTTTCAACACCTCAGCAACATTGAAGTCTATTTTCATATCACATCTTCAGTTACCAAAATTTGCCCTTTCTTGTTTCTCAAAATTCAGAATTAGGAAATGCTACTTCAAGTTTCTGCAGATCCTTTAGAGGTCTCTCGTTGAGCTTTTGGAAACCTTCCTAAAAAAGGTTTATCTTGCTTTTTCCTTTATTTTGCCCAAATATCCAGTTTTATAATGCTGTGTCGTTCCATATTTCTCATTAATTTCTCCACTTTGTCATGGCACACAAATAATACTGTGGACTTTTTTGTATTTTTGTTCTGACTCCTTGGTATTTTTAGATTTCTGCAAACTACAACGCAAGTTAAGAACTGCACATGTCAGGAATAAATCCTGCTGAAAAGCTTAACTGTAAGTTAATCAGATTCACGATGGCTGGTCTGAACTCAAGAATGCTGAAATCTAATAAAAAAGGTCAGTTGCAGGGTAATTACATTTGTGTAGTTGCACTAGCAGTTTGTTTTTTGGTTGATACTATACACAACGTCACAATAAATGTGTAAACATGTTTTTCGAACAATTTTGCTTGCTTCTCACAATTCTGCATTTCAACAGTGTGAATTTTTTATGTCCACTACTTAAGTGTTTAGAAAAGCATACATGGCCACAAAAGATTTAAAATAAAAATAAAATAAAAATTATAGTCATGTGCAATGCTTCAGTGAAAGTGGTCAATTATTGAGTAATGTTCCAAGTTTTTGGAAGATTTGTCTATCACGCCTCTTTCCCATTCAAGTATAATAACGATGTAAAACCACTAGGTGGTGCTTGAGTATACGTAAATGAAGATTTCCAGCCACACGTTTACAACAGAAACTACAACTGTGTCCTCATTGGGTGCAATTTTGTCGAATCCTTTATTGAAAAAACAGAAAGAAACAAAGAAAGATATTAACGTTATTTATAACTGTCCATTTGACAATCATGTCAACATATATTTAGACAAAAATATGTGAATCAACTGTATTTGATAAAGACATGGAGTACGACCGACACATATTCCAAACAAAGAAGCGCCCGTCTTTCAAAATATAAAAAATTCTGCACATCCAAAAAAAGTAATCAGTGAGGAAGGCCAAAGAGATTAAAGTACCATCACTCCGCTGTAGCTTTGGAGGCAAGTCCACAGTTGGTCGACAGACGAAACGAAACCTGATGTCAGAAACAGAGCTGTTATATACAGACACCACTGAGGCTGTTTTTTTTTGTTGTTGTTATTCTGATTATTTTAAGGTACAACATTTAATCTGAAACATTCTTCATTTTTCTCGGTTCTCAGTTTACACTGATTTGTGGACAGTTTCATTCAGACTGGACGTGTACAAACCGAACTCGAGTAAACATGCTTCAGCATCCGAGGACACAAATAGGAGGTCAACGGTCATCTACGGCGGCTCGTGCTGCTGTGAGGCCCCCCAGCCCCCCACCCCCCAGGGTCCCCTGAAGCTTTTCTACAGCTAGGTTTAAATGTTTAAAGAAGGCAGCCAAGTCAGTCAGACAGACGATTTATAAAGTAAATCTGTTGAACATGCAGCATCTTTTTGCTTGATTGTTGCAAATATTTCTTTGCCGTTTTTTTAAAAGTTTTTTTGTATTATTATTTTTTACTTTTTTGCTTAATCTGAGTTTAATGTATTGAGTGTTGAAGCAGCAGCAGCACACACAACAGCCCTGGATCAGAAGCGAAAAACACAAACTGATATGTTTGGATGTGTTTTGGCTAAAAATGGAAACAGTCATTGCTTAAACACACGGCCTGTAGTGGGTTTGTGTCTGTTAACGTCTGCTTCTGCCTGCAGGACTGTGAATGCTTCACCCCTTTTGAGGGCAGAGGCATCTGGTGCAGTTTGGGATGAGGGGAAAGTCACGGGGTTCACCTTTGCATATCTCACATGTCGCTTCATTTTCATCATCAGATCTGCCTTTCGTCGTCGACATTTAACAAGAAGTTACAAAAACAGATAGCTTTATCTGGAATGATAAACACAGTTATATAAATGGCCCGATTTTTTTTTTTTTTTTTTTTTTTTTTACACAAAACAGTGGGCAAAGGGGATAAGAATAGGCTTTGCTTGAGCACACGAATACAGGGAGGTGAGGAGGAGGAGGTGGAGAAAACAAGAGAGCCTGAAGAGTTAAAAAAAAGACAAAGAAATGTAAACGTCCTTCCAGCCTGAGAGGAGATCTGATCCCACTCAGAAGCCAAGCTGTGGTGATTACCACACCATTTACCACAATCCACAGGATAACAATAAAAATAAACAGTTTGGACAATTTTCAATAATAACCCATTGTGTAATGCAGCCAGTTTCCATTTATTTTATCCCTGACTGGACTCCGTTCACTTGTGGGAGGCTAAGGAGGAGATGAATGTGTGTATGCATTCTGACTGTGTGCGTTAGGCATCTTCCTGGGTTCTGTGGGCCAGCGTTTGAGTCTGATAATGTACATTCTAGCATAGTTGCATGTTTGCTTGTAAACTCGTTTGGCCCCGCCGCCGCCGACCCTTCATCAGTGCATCTCAGAGTTGAGTTTGTCCTGGAAGATGTACAGGTTGTTGGTGGCGGCGATGGCGATGATGTTCTCGTTGGGGTGCCAGGCCGTGTGCAGGATCTTCTTGGTGAAGTCCAGGCTGTCCACGCTGATGTCGTCCTTCCGCCGTTTCCCACCGGCGGCGCAGACCCTCCGTGGCTTCAGGACGGCTCTGGGTTTGCTGCTCTCCCGCGAGGCCTCCAGGGTCACATCTCGCTTGGTGTTGCGGTCAAACATTCGGAAAAAGTTGTTGTAGGCGCCGGTCATAATCACACTGGACGAAACAAAAACAGAAGATTCATCATCTTTTTTTCATATCAAGCTATTTTGATACCCCTAAATAAAATCCAGCATGTGTAATAAATAAGTAAGATTTTACATGAGTGAAATTTAAGGTGTCAGAGGTTTGTTAGAGAACATTAATGAGAGCATCATGAAGGCTAAAGTTCACAGTAGACAAGTTAGACATAAAGTTGCGAAGAAGTTTTAAAAACAATATCAGGCGTTGAACATCCCAAGGTGCCGTGCTCAATCCCTCACTCAAACAAGAAAAATCTGTGGCTCGAATTCAAAACCTCTTAAAACATGGCCGTTCGTCCAGACCACAGGTATCAAACCGGTCAGCCAAATCCAAATATTTAATTTGGATTTCTCCAAATTAAATATTTGTTTTTGTTCATCAAAGCACAGAGACCAACCCACTGCATGGCTTACCTGTCCGAGCCATTCCAGGCACACTCAAACTTGTCGAAGATGCAGTCGTTCTCGTAAAGGGAGCACAACTTGCTGCGGAGGTAATCGTGTACCTGGAGGAAAACACGGACATGAAATAAAATTTTACGGTGGGACACGGCCATGTCCCTCAGAGGCTCTGGTTCACAGCAGACATGCACAAACACCCGAATCTAAGAAAAGAGCAATTTGGTCGAGCTGTCTTAGAACCATCCACACCATCCTTCACCAATACTTAGGATCGGAGTTTATTTTAATTCAAAAAGCTTTTCCATAGCAACTCAGTTCATTAAAATCCAATTCAGTTTCATCACACCTTCACTCAGACACAGTTATTAGCTGTTTCCCTTGTGCCACCATTCGACCTTTCCAGTTCAGCACTGTGTCTTTTGGTGATGCAAGTTTTTGCAACCTGCAGCTGCCGTGATGTGCATCCCATCCTCACCTTCCACATTCTGCATAAAGTCAGCAGTCAGTTGCCTTGTAATCAATAAACGGTCAAGCTGAGGTCGCTTTGTGCTTGTACATCACTTCTTGGGACATTTTTGTTTCTCCCAACAGACCTTTCTACACGGGGTCAAAAGGGACAATGTCAGCTGGAACTGGAGACTATTTTCTGCTGTCTGCATAATCTCTTATAAACAGCAATCTCTTCCAAACAACCACTGTAGTATATAGTTGTTTTTTGGCTTTTTTATTTGTGCTAGCTTATTAGATTGATGTATGAGAGAAAAGTAGTGTGATTTGTTTCTCTGTTTTCTTCTCTCAAAGACTTTCACATAGTGTCAGAAATGATATACACAATATGCATAATAAGCAAAAAACAATAAAGGTTCCCACTGGTGCATTTAGACAATGGGACAGATAAATAAAAATGTTCTGTCGTTTTCTGTTGTATACACTTTGAAAGTACATAAATCAAATTCCACCCTTTCCTAGACTTTTTTTCTGACTTTGTGGGAACTTGGCAGAGCTTTGTATAATCCATGGTAGATCAGATTTGAAACATGACGCTGATTGCAGCATAGACCTTTATAATCCTCACTTTCTGAGAAAGAAGAAATGAAAATGTAATTCTCTCAACATAAAACTATCTCAAATTAAGTTTCTGCTACAAGTACATGTGATATAAAGACATGTGATAGCAACATGGTGATCAGCAATGTACATTCTGTAAATAATTAACAAAGGACCTGAAACTAAAATTGTGGCATTCCTTACAAAATGTGCCGCACAAAAGTATTTTCCTCTTGAGTTTTTACAGCCGCTGTCTGCATGTTCTGCTTTCCAGAACATGGAGCTTCTGGAAAACCCAAAGTACAGTATGGATCTGCAATGTCTAAGAAAACACACAGAGACTGTTGCTTCAGCAAGGCTGGCCAGGTCAAAAAGTTAACTTAAATCTTTTAAAATGATAGCAAAACCCAGTTTACTCTGACTCCTTTCTCTCACAAACATCTTAATTAATTAATGATTGCTATCACCATAAACACCAGAAATAAATATTTTGAGTTCCACAGCTTTACAAAAAGTGGAAATTTAAAATAAAGCAAAAATATCAGATTGAAGTATCACTAGATATTTGTAAAAGTGCATCTTAAATGCTAAAAAATAAATGCTAAAGGTAAAGTAACTGACCCACATAATGCTTGTTTTTCTCAGTCTGTCCGTTATTGCACCTTCAGGCTACGTGTCGAAGTAATTACAACAATACAGATATCTACATCATTTACGTTCTTCTTACTCCTGCATCCTTTTCTTTACCCTTCCCGTTCTTTTCTTCTCCATCACACTGTCCCCAGTCTGCCTCCCAGTCCCACACCCTGGTTCTCCCCCTTGCTCTCTCTCTCTCTGCCCCCTCCCTTTCTGTGCTGCATTGCAGATCTAGGTGTCAGCCACTGTGTAAGGTATCCCTCCTTCCCACTTTACTTTATGAGTGGAGCCTATAAATAGCTCCAGCGCATCATTGCCTCCCACTCAAGGCTGCCTCAGGGGCCCTCACACGTCAGGCCTACCTGCAGGCAGACGTGTCCACCTAAACACCCGTCACAGCAACACTGGACACTCACAGAGACTTAGCAGATCATCATAAACGAATAAACAGAAACTTGTGTGACCTTTTTTATGTAAACAATCAGAAATGACTGTTTGAAGAGGAGATTATTTAATCAACTTAGTGCTTGATAAGCACGCAAAGCTGTTTTAATCTTCGCCTGACATCCTGTGAACTACATTTACCAAAAAGTTTTAGGGCTGACATCAGCGGGAAGCTTACTCTGGCCTAAATTCAGTTGAATTTTTCCAGGAAGGTTATGTGGAAAGATGTAATCATTAGTTAGGACTGTGCACATGTGAGGAAAAGTTTCTGTGTCGTAATTAATTTCTCAAACTGTTATTTTGAATGGCAGCAACACAGCTTTGGTCAGCCAGCGGCAGAGAAAAAGTAAACACAATATGAGTTTTGGTGGGTAAGTCTTAAAAGTAAACTTAGAAGGAAAACTTTATCCTAAAGTTTGGTCTTGTTAGGCGTTTTATAGCTTTTTTTCAATTGTTTTAAACGACATGTGGAAAACTAAAAGTCTGCAGACTTTTTCAAATAAGAATTGTATAAAGACATGATAAAAGTGTTTGTATAAAACTACTCTAAATAAGATGGTAAGAGAGAACCACACTTTTTGGGCTCTCTGTAATATTTAAACCAGAATGTTTAAATATGTTAAACCCTGCTCAGGGTTCAATTTGACTAAGTGTGAATATTGGTGACATTTATTGCTTTATAAGTGGGCCTGTTTGCAAAACTAAAACCTTATAGAGCAACGCTAAATGTAACCCTGCATTTTTAAATATGTCCTGTCTCCACTGAATTTCACATTTCCATGTGGAATATTTCTAGTAATAAAAACAAATATCCCAACAGTTTTCAGGGAATTGTTAAGATGAACGTATGTCACAATGTTTGAACTTTTTGGGTTGGAAAAGATTTCTCTATTTGTGCCATATATGTGTTTCTATAATTTCTGTAAACCTGCAGAGCCTAGGGAGAAATACACATTGGCTATGACTTAAAGAGTTAATGAAAAATTAACAAAAATCCAACAAAAATCAAGCAAATTAGGCTGAAAATCTGCAGAAAAAGTTGGCTCATAAACACCTTTCTCAATCTGGTGTTTCTTTAATATACATGGAGCTCTTAAAACAAGCATTAAATACATCAGTGTGAAGAAGGTGGTAAGAGGTACAAAAAGCTAAACATAGCTGAAATTAGACTTAGAAATACATTGTGCAAACAGTCAATGCTCATTTAATGCCTAGTCTGCTGATACTGTATATTAAAGACTGTCCACCACACAAGACTCCACTGCTGAAGAAAAACCATACTGCAACAGAGCATTTGGATGAGCTAATGAATATCAAGAATATGTTCTGCTTATATGAGATCACACTCTTTGAATGTCATGGTTTGCACCAAGTCTGAAAAACAACATTATGAAGTGTTCAGCACATGGTGCTTTGTGTGAAGAAAGGAAGGATTGAAGGAGAAGTTTAGTGAGACACTCTTGATAAGAATCTGAACAACAGATTTGATGAATCGAGACACAAAGATCCCAAACACACAGCCAAGGAAACTCTCAATATCAAAGAGCAGAGAGGAGGCTTCTAAAACCTTCAGAAATTAAAGACCAAAACTTAATCTGAGCACCACATCCAATTAGTTCCTGTTCACAGGAGACGAATAGAAGTTGGTGTTATCAAAAAAGATCAATTAAAAGTATTTCTGTAAGCATGTTCATTCCACCATATTGCACATAAATCAACTTCTGGATTACATTGTGATGATTTCTTCATCTGTGTAGATTACTTGGAGTGCTGCAGACATTACAGTGACATATCAGTGGTCCCACAGACCTGGTATGTCTCCAGGGGTTTGCTCTCCATGTTGAGGTCCCACACCTTTGCAGTCAGGTAGTCTCTAGTGAGCAGGTAGCGGCCGCTGTGGCTGAACTTCACATCAGACACAGAGGAGATAATCTCAGAGAAAAAGGAGCGAGCGCTAGGATCCTCGGGCTCCTCAAATACTGCACAAAGTGAGAGATATAAAGTAGGAAGAAGGTGAACACCACGGTTGTTTAGCTCTATAATAGAGGTACAGGGGTGACTCTGATGAGTTTTTATGGTGACAGTAAGGCAAAGACTCTTTAAGTGTGCTGTTCTGAATTACTGCTCTGTTAACCTCTGCAAATTTTGGTTATTTTTATGATTTTGCCAATTCCAAAATAAGTATGGTTTGCAAAGACCCTTAGCATTACTGACTCATGGTCAGAGCTGTAAATCAAATGGTAGGCAATTCAGCAGGAAGAAGAGGGGCAATAAAAAGGCAGCTTTGGTACCTTGGGGCCCTCGCATTAAAGATTAAAGGTACCTACCATCAAATGATTTGTTTCCCTTAGAAGAGGCAGATTTATGGAACGCTGCCTCATGTTCCAAATAACCAACATGTTATATGAGACTTAGTGGATGCTGCTGATAAGCTGTCAGGAACTTATTGACAGATTTTCTACACTTTAAACTTAAACACACAGATTAACTAGATTTTCTTGTAGTCCATGTTCTATATATAACATGAACTACTACAAAAGTAAAGTAAAACAATGAATTAAATAAGATGTTAATGTTCTAGACAGTCAGTTTAGTACATTACTGGACTAAAAGCTCACATGCTAATGCGCTGCAGCCACATGGGATTACCATCTTTCCAAGCCTGGCTTTAATCAAAAATGAAGCCTTTTAAGTCCTGTGTGACTGTATAAAATGTTCTAGAAGTGTCAAGAAATCAATTAACCACCACTTAAAATGTTTTCACCAAAATGCCAAAGAAAAAACAGACAAACTAACAGCTCAAAAGCATAGCTTTAAAAATCATCACGGTTAAAATAAAAAATAAAATAACCTCTGACTGAGTCTCAGCAGGAATGCTTACATTTGGAGTGTTTGTCGCACAGCGCTGCTTCTCTCATGTCACAGAGGCGCAGGGTGCCTTTGCTGCTGCTGTAAACAAACAGGTTACAGTGGAGGGGGTGAAACTCTGCAGCTGTGATCACCTCCGTCAGATCCTCCATGTTTGCTGGTTTGATGTCCACAATGTCTGATAGAAAGAAGCATTGTTCAGGGAAACAGCAGAAAATCAGTTTCTGCTTTATTCTGCAAAAGTGACTTATCTCAAATACCCATCAATGTTCTTAGAGATTAAATTAAGCTATTTTTTTTAATTCACAAAAATGTTTTTTGCAAAGCCTTAGAATAATAGAAACACAGCCAAAACAGACTCCAAATACACAACTGAATAAAGCAAACTAATAAAAAGATATCTTCAGGGAAGTTGTTGAGTGAAAAGTAATTCCATATTCAGATAAACTGTAATAATATAATCCTGTCTGGGTTCTGAATGTGAATGCTTTGCAATCCGACCTGGATTATAACCCAGAAAGGGGCTTGAATATTTATGCAGCTTCTGCATTATTCATTAGGACATAGTTTCACTCCTCAGCAATAATACGCCCCTCCCCCAACAGCGGGGGGCTTTTATCTGTACAGTAAAGTGGGATTTGCAAAGTGGAAGTTGTTATGTGTGTGTGGGTGGAGGGGTAGGGTCCATTATTAGGAATTTGAAATTATACAAGTATGAGTACACGCTTTATTGATGTATTTGTGTGAGAGTTGGAGTCTACGTTGCCTCGATTGTTACAGTAAAAGGATACTGAAGCTGCGATCAGTGATGTCTAGATGCCAGAGGTTGATCCTCAGGTCGTCCGCTGACATGTAGGTCTCATAGTCCGAATTGACCGAGATGGAGTTGATGTGGTACGTGTGGGCGTTGGCAAACACCCGCCGGGGGCTCACCTCCACCATCAGGTCCATCGGCTTCAAGACCGGCACCTGGAAACAAAAGCCAGAGCAGCATTATATCCCTTCCGGCTGCTTACAGGAAGAAGAAAAAATCTGCCAAGATATAGCAGACATGTTTCATTTAAAAAACACTACTCTATATTAATATTTAATGTTACAACCCATTAAATAAAAAAAATGAGAGAAAAATCAAAATGCAATAATTCACATCATCTTAGGCTGAATTGGTTCTCCACCAGTTTGCGACTGATTTAAGTCCTACTATAAACACGAATGCTTTAAACAATTTCAAGAGCAGATGTTGGGCTGAAGCAGCTGCTCATGTTAAAGGATTCCACCTCCCCCATTAACTCACTCTCATGTATACCTTGTGCTACTGACCCACTTTTGTACATGTAAGCACAGCTGAATCTACTGACCCAGTTTCACTGCCCGGCTAACCAACCAGCAAGATAAGATAAGATAAGATAAGATGTATTTATACCTGCAAAGAGGTGACTGTAGAGATATCCTTGATGTGACCTTCTTCATCCTTCAGGTTGTATCCTTCTGGTCGTTTATCTCTTTCACTCACCTTCCACAACTTTATGGTTTTATCTGGAAAACAAACCAGGTCAATTAGGCAAATTATAATGGGAATTTCTAAAAAGGTATCATCTCTTGATGAGGTCTGCAAACCCAGACATGTTGGAGGTATTTCCCTAGATTTTTTTACTTCGCTTTTGCTTTTCCTAGGATCTTCTTGAGCTAAGGAAATGTGTAGGTGTAAGGACTAAGCAGATAATGAGCTGTTTACAAAGACAAACAAATAGCAGTCGCTTTATTAGATAAGTAGGATCAAACAGGTATGCATGGTGCAATTAACTAAAACCCTTCACTCATTTGACACATGGTGTGAATTGGCATTACATAAATAAATTGTATTGAACTTAATTTTTTATGTTAGATGTTATTATTTGATATTTTGTTGAAATTTACACTTTGACACTAAAGATTTAAATATTTTTTGGCAAAAAGTCCCAACTTTTGTATATTGTGGTTGATTTGTAAAAACAATAACAAGGGCAAAACATCCAAGGGGATGAAAAGCTAACTTCTTGGGGCAACTCAGGTACCTTGGGTAAAATGATTTTTAGTATTTACACACAAAGCATCTGATGACTTCTGCAAACTGTTTTATTTAATAAAATTCATGTGCCGTCACCTAACTTTCCTACTGCATTGTTTTATTAATAATTATTAGCAGCAGCAACACATTTTTCAATCTCTTAGTCAAATAAAGGGAATGTTTACCTGCAGCTGCTCCCTGATAATAACAGAACGTTAATCTCTCACCACATGTTTACTACTGACTTGAAGTAAATTTTAAGAGTCAAGCAGCATCTTGTTGTGAGACGTGTTGAGGGATTTAAAGGTTTTGTAGCTAGAGGTGATGTAAAAACTAAACATATGTCATATAAATTTCACATAATTTTTGGCAAAATCCTGGAAAAAGACAAAAGAAACAACACGGACATGCTGTTCAAATTCACTTTATACCAGTACACTTGAAATAAAGGCAGCTTCTCCGTAGGTTCAACACTAATCTGCTGAAGCAGCTCCTTCATTTTTCATACTCTCCATCATAAATAATATAATACAAGAAGAAATCAATAATGTGGCTCTCAGGGTAAACCTATAGATCTTACCGTAAAGCCATAAACTTGGGATGTAGAGTATAAATCCCGACTCCTCTGCCAAGCAACACAAGCTTGGGATGCTAATGTAGTTTGCAATTTGTGAAGCATTAGGTAAAGTAAAACCTGAATAAATATCTAAATTAATCACCTTTTCCTCACATAAAAGTCTGAAATCCCAACAGTGCAGAAGCTATACCTCTAAAAGAAAATAAACCATATTTTCATATAGCAAACTGGATAGCTTAAAAAGAAAAAATCAGAGGTTCTGCTCGCACAAAACCGAATCAGTCGCATCAGTTTAATTGGCCAGGGCTCTTAGTAACTTCTACATATAGCTATTATTTAACTTGTATAAAATAAAATGTGCTATGGTTGTTAAAATACTCAGTTTTAATGGTGGGCAACAATTTTTGCACTATTTTTTTAAGAAAACAGCCCTTAAGATGGAGACGAAACAAATGATTTTGTGCAGTCTTAATGGATTTTAATTTGTTCAAGCAATTTTCTCCAAGTTGTGTAAGATACAATAGAGGATTTTCTTTAAGTGATTATTCAAAATCAAAAACTGTAATTTAATTGAAAAAGGTAAACAAAACTCATTGTTTCATGTTATTTATGAAGTCAAAGGAAAATAATGATCTTTACTTTTCTCATGTTTATTTTTTAAATGTGTTACTTGGTTAATTTCTGAAATTAAACAAATAACCCAGATTTTATTAAATTAACTTAATTCTTTTTGTAGAGAAAAAATAATTACCAAATATATGTTAACACAGTAACAACATAAATCCTCAGATGTGAAGCTAAAAAGTATAATGTCCTGAAAAATGCTTTGTCTGGAAGTAATTCAGTGATTTGAGTCAGTTGTGTTGGAGATGCAACAAACCTGCAGAGCCTTGGATCCATGGATTTCAACAGCCCTGCAATAAATGAGCTGCAGCAGCCAATACGGTCTCTTTTTTACTGCTCAATCAATTTAAGCATCTCTCTAAAGGGTTAAAAACATTTTGATTGTTTGTGCAAATCCAGATTTGTTCTGTCACACTTACAAAATACCAAATTCCACAATATTACGGGTTATACTGTCGACTGGGGTTTACTGATTGAATTCTATGATATGTAAGCATTTCCTGCTATTATGAAATGATGATACTTCACTTTCATGTCAGGATCTCTGCTTTGACAGATGACTCTGATGCATTAGAGCCTAATATCGTCATTACGCCCACCTGTAGTTAAAAATTGGCCCTGGCTTCTTTAAGATGTGTCTGCTGTTTTGGGGTGGGATGTGCAGTGGATTGTTCTCTGCTCTCACCATTGGTGGAGAGGAGAAAGTGAGCAGCATTCTGCTGAGGCAGCCATCGGATCTTATTGATCTTCTCCTCAATCTCCAGACTTTTAAGGTAGTCGAATTCGGGCTCATGGCTCTGAAAGGTGCTGTACACATTGTACTCTCCCTGGGAAAATGGCTCAGACTTGCTCTGTGAAAAAAACAAAAAGAAACAAAGGAAACATGCAAAGTTAATGTCCAGACCTGATTGTATCCTTGATAATGTGACGATACTGCAGCTGGAATGGAAGACGGTTTATTTGTATTTGTTCGGAGCATTAATGTGTGATCCTACCTCTGGTTCCCTCTGAAAGATGACCACACGGCCTCCTTTGTCCCCTGTGGCCAGAAGCTCTCCTGTGTGGTTGAACTCTACAGTGGAGATGATATCCGCTGGAGCAAACAAGACAAGGAAACAAAGATGGAAAACAAAGAAGGAGATATAGTTTGAGAGAAAAAATGGAAGGAAAGAGACAAAGAGGACAGGGATTAGAAAACCGGCCACACACCAGCATTCATCTGTCTAATCTAAACAGGGAGAGAAATCTAAACTATAAAATGTAAATCAGCAAAAATATATTTCATTTTTGATTGAAAAAGAAAAAATTTTTAAAAATCAGATAAAAACCAGCATACATACATAGGTGTTCATAGTGTGATGAGGTGTTATCTGTCATCGACTGTGACACACAACACCGCCATGTCAGATGGATACAACTGATCTGCACATACTTTAATGTGCAAGTATTTACACAGCATTGTGACTGAGTTACTGAACATACGTATAATGCATCTTCTTTTAACGTGTTTCTGCATTTTAAGTTTACAACAGTATCCCCACCAGGGCAAAAACAAGATGCCAAGTCCAAGTGACCACCAAAAGATTTCTAAAAGACGAGTCAAAACAATGACCGAAAGAGTTGTTGAAGAGCCCAGATGCACTCACTGGGCGCTTCAGAAAGATGTGGGAATAGGAGGTAACGTTTTACTTATGAAAACAACAAGTAAAGCACTCAACTGTAATATCTTCAATCCACTGCTGAAGAAATAGCATGCTAAACTTTGTTTAATGTTTGCTGATGAAGAGCTGTAGAAACCAGAGAAATACTGGTCTGGAAAGATGAGGCTGAACATGAACTCTGTGGATGTTGTTGTACACACCATGTTTGGAAAAAGAATGGTTCTCCAAAAACACCAAAAGTAAAGTCTGTAGATGGGAACATCATGGTGTGGGCTGCCTTACAGGGACCAGCAGGCTCTATTTATTTTGAAGTAAGAATAAATGGAGAAATGCACCAGGACATTCTTGCTAGGAATCTGAAGGGTTTCTGAGCAAGAGATTAAATACAGCATTTATGATTAAAGACTCTTAAAGCATCAACTTAGAGAAGACAGTCAACATGATTGTAATCTGTTCACTCCTGTAGTTTCTCTTGTTCTGTTTTCCCACAATAATCTCACTATGTGATTCTTCATCACAGATGAGCAGATAATCACTCCTTTTACAAATGATAGCTGAGCTGTTAAGTGTTTAATCTGTCATCTGTACTCTTGCAAATACAAAAAAAAAATAAAAAAAATGTCCAGTATCACCAGGGTGATGACTACAATCATCATCATCATAAAAAAAAAAAAGCACAGATGTCCAGTGTTTTTCATGGATTGTTTTTCTTCATGTCAATCCATTTGAAGGATTCACACCAAAATGATGACATATTAATAGTTAAAGTTTTGCTCTGTTAATCATCTACGGTGGAACAGAGACATTGAATGTTGGAAATGTTTGAACATGCACAATTTGATGTACTGCACAGGACAATGTCTGTTAATATTAGGCAAGGCCACTGGCATTATCTGATTTATTTTACCTTTTACATATAAGCTCATGATGAAATAGGTTTGAGGTTATCATTAAGATGATCTTTCTTTATGAGCAACATTATTCTCATCTGTTTTCAGTGCATTCTTGACGCCCCTTTGTGTAGCCTGACATCCAGTAAATGTTTGTCTCTTTTTAAGCTCATATAATGGATCAAAACACCTGTTTTTAAAACTGTTATTAAAATGTTCACAATCAAAACTGGCACAACGTTCCAATTCAATGTTTCTGACCAGAATAAAGTATAAACCAGACTCAAAACTAAAAATCCAGGCAATGCCACCAATCTTTAGTATTTGACCGCATCCTCTTCACTGATAATTAATGTCTGTTAATTTATCTTTTTGCACGTGTCTTCCTATAATGTATATTTCTACCATGGAAATGTTGGGTTGCACCATTTTAAAATTCACAGATTTAGTTCAACTCAGTTCCCTTCGGCCTTAAGAAAATGCCTATTGTGATTCTGGATGCAGTGTAATTTTAATCAAAAAAGAGTGAATCTCTTTGTTGCTTCTTTTAGGTGAAATGTATTATCCCAATGCAAATCCCATTTATTTCACTTCAAATGATGTCCAGTTCCACTCCATTTGTGGGTCAGACCGAAGAGTTTAGTATGTCAAACAACTCATTTTGATTTTGATTCTTTTTATTTTACGCCATTGATTGGATGAGCGAAGTTTGAAGAAACAAAACAATAAACGAAAAGACTTTTCAGCAATATATCAGATTTATTACCAATACCAAGAAGAGTTGCTACAACATTTAATTAATTAACCAAACACAAGTGTGTTATGTTTTTTGCTTAATTTGTTGTGTGACAATCTATTTTTAAGTTTCATCAGTTTACTCACAATAGCATTACAACCAGGCAGTTTCAGTTTATTTGTCAAATCTTATTTGAGGTTTACAACAAGATGTCCATAAATTTGTCTGGTGTAAATTTGATGTCCATATTTTGAGGTTTTGCCTCAAACAACACCTTTAACAACAACTCTACCAAAAGTAGTTCATATTCATTAACTTATGTGTATTTCATTTTCAGTATTTTACTTGTCATTTGTATAATTAATGCTGATCTAAAATGCCAAAGTGAGAACATTATTCTTGTGCTAAACACCTGCTGTAACTCTTGTGTCAGGTTAGTTTTGGAAATCCACAGAGGTTAGTTTTGATAGATAATACTATGTCCTCACCGGCTTTGTCTGCAATAAAAATAGAGCATGGAGAGCGTATTCATTGAGAGCCAGAGCTGAAGCCTGTTTTGTCACGGCCTTGAGAGGGAGAGATTTTATGATGAGTGGAGGCAGGGACTCATCTCCACTCTCTACACCAACACAATATTACTCACCCTCATCTTAACACACAGACCGTAACTGGTTGTCATCCCCCCCCCTTTTTTTTACTATGTTTTACATCATTTTATTACAGTATTTTTATGGATTTTGAATGGGCAATCTTATTGTATTTTTAATGTTTCAAACCTCTCTTATTCTGTCTTCTCTCATCCCTTCCCCCCCACCCCCGGTACCCGGCCACCTGACTGTATCCAACTGTGTACATAGTGGTGGTGATGCTGCGGGTGGAAGAGAAAGAATGGTAGAGGGAAAAAAGGCATTGGGATCGAGGTGGAAAGAAAAAAGGGAAAAAAAAACAAAACAGGGAAGAAGGGTCCTCCACTGGTGAGTATGGGTTGCCACGGTAACGAGCCGATCCAACCAGTGAAAGTAGTCATGACGGCTTGCCGTATATGGAAGTGTGATGAAGGAGGAAGTGGGATTCATCAATCTAATTCTTGCAGGAAGACGCAGCGCGGTGAAATAATTGCACTGCTGTTTGTCCTCTTTCCAAAATGCTGCTAAATTATCACCAGGGGATAGAGCACACGGACAGCAGCGCGCGAACACGGGCTCTGACTCACTAATAAGCACAAGCCTGGTCACCTGAGTGCGCACTGGCAGGCAGAAAAGCATATTCTCAATGCTCTTTGTAAGAGAAAGAGAGCTAAGAAAAACCACAGGAGGAGCACACAATGTAGCCAAAGAAAACATGGGGCAGACACTCCACCCTCTTTATCTTTGTGATCCTGTTTACCTCTTCTGCAAACACACACATCTCACACCCATCGGTCTCTTTTGCTCTTCTCATTTGGAGAAATCTACAAGATAATTAAGGATAAAAAGAAGAACATGCTGGTACAGGTACAGCATCAGACACAGCATGTTTAAAGGGGCCTGAGAGTGGAGATCCCTTCCCTTTTTGTGCTGTGAGGTATAGGAAGTAAGCCATGTTTGTATGCAACATGCAGTGTCTGAGCATTAGTGGACGGGCCTGAGTATCTGTCACTCCACAGAAGCTGAGGGAACACATGGTGACTGCAAGTGCATTAGCCCACACGCTGCATATCAATACACACGACTCAGTCACACAGAAAAACACTCAAATACACAAAAGGAGGGGAAAGAATTTGAGGGAAGGCAGTTCGGTTATAATCAGCACATCTTCTTTAATTACCTACACAAATACATGAGAACATACTGAAAGACACAGGGGGAAACTAATTCTAATTTACTTCTCAATAAATTCCCTAGAATATCTGGTATTATTTGAAGATGTTTTTTGTTATTTTTTAGTAACTTTCTTTACATTTTTCTACAATCAAAACTTGGTAAACCTACAGGAAGATTTGGCGTAGCTATTTATTGATCTGACATCAGCTGTTTCACTCTAAAGTCTTGAAACAGTCGCTGAAACTCAAAGAAAGCTAAGTCATCATTCCAAGAAGGCTGATCAGGTGTAAACCAAAGCGCTTTGCAAACATATTCACTCCTGTTTTGTGAATAAGCCAAAGCAAAGAAGTGTGTGAATGTGACGTGCAACTCACCCCTTTTAATCTTTTCTTTTATTCTTGAATCTGATAGTCAGAGGGGACCACATTTTAACACTTTGTGGCAGAAAAACATCTTACCATCTCCAGGGTAAAACATATTGGTGGCAACATTATGTTGGGTTTCTTGTTATTATTTTTTTTTGGCAGAGAAAGGGAAGTTAATCAGTGTTGGCAGGAAAATGAGTGAAGGGTTTTAGTTAATTGTATTGAATTTAATTTAGAAGTATCAGAGTAAAGAGGGGCAAAAAAAAAAAAACAAACCATGGCTTTACGACTGTATTTTGTAAAAACATTTGAAAAGAATGCATTATTTAATTTCCATTTTGTCAAATAAAATCTCACTTAAATATGCAGAAGTTTAATGCTGTGACATGACAAAGTATTAAGACTCCTAAAATGCTGTACAATTTGATAAATAAACTTCAGTTTTATGGTAGTTTAATCAATCTGAACTGTTTTGTGGGAGGGGGTTAGTGATGTTTTTTTTTTTTTTTCTTTAAGGCAGGCACCAAAATGAGTTAAAAGTAACAAGAAACTAGAGATCTTTTGTTTGAACCCTTTTTTTTGTTACATTGTGAGAAGAGATCTGCGAGAGACGAAGGCGGTGGGACTAGAGAGGGGAAATCCTTTCTCCTAAGGTTTCTGTAGGGGCAGGATGGGGGGGCAGATGTTCCAATTATAGAAATCTCAGTTCTGGGTAAACACGGACCATTAAAGCCGAGCCAAAAACACACACTTAAAAGCAGTGACAAGCCACCACTCAGCAGGAGATGCATGTGCATGTGTGTTGGAAACGGCGTGTGTGCATGCCACAGCTCAAGCACCCCACATTTCCTGTGTGTATGTGCACAATTACCCAGCAGAGAAATAAACAGGACGGGGGGAGAGGAGGAGGAAAAGAAGGAGGAGGAGGAGAAAGAAGCGCCGGAGGGAGATGTTAAATTGATCCCTGTCCTGCAGTTCTGCAGTTATCTAAAATAGAAAAAAATCAAAAATAGTGCTTGTGTTTGTGCTAAAGGTGCACATGTGTGCAGAGGAGGGGTTTAAGCCCAGCACAGCAGGGACTCTGCTGTTTCTCCAAACACACATCAGCACAATGGAGCAGGGCTGGTGTGAGCCTAATGGTTATAGACTCAAACAATTAGAATCATAAAACCAGCATCAGCTTCAGAATATGCTGGATGCTCCAGATATTATTGAGCTGCAAAAATATGACTTAAACACAATTTTTTATGTTCTGAAGGTGATTTTCTGCAAATATATACAAATGCAGAAAAGCAAAAGTAGTTCCTTAGTAGATCTGTTGATCCTGTCTGTACATTTATGGATTTCTTACGCAGAAAATATGGATATGTTACAGAGGATGCAGCCTTATGTGAGTGGATTTCTACACTTTAAATATATCTTTGTGTTCAAAGATTCAGAGAGCAACTCATCCTTATTAGCATTTATAGACATAAACAAATCTATTTTTATTTCAAGTTGACAAAAAAAAGAAGTCGAAGTAGGACAGCTAAGCTTTGAAGAAGGCAGCATGTCATCTGAGGTTAAACTATTTAAAGATATCTGGAAAACGTAGATGTAATTCACACAGAACCAGCCTGACGGAGACAAAAATAAATCTGCACCTACTAGAATAAACTCACCTATAAAGGATGAGGCAGACAGACTGAGACAAAGGGATGTTTGAGATATTTATAACAATCAGACTCACATGAGAATCCACCTGTCTGATGCACACACACCCATGATACCGCATTCTCACACACACACACACTCAAGTCTACCATGTGTCATTTTGGGGTTGTGTGTGGCGCAAATGTGTGACACAGATAGGACCTTTGGGAAAGAAGATGATAGAAAACAGACCTTCAGTGTAAGAGGCAAACGGCTCAGGCTCCAGAGAAAGGGTAGTGATGTCGGAGCACAGCACCTGGATGGGACTCAACATCCTGGGGGAGGACTCCAGGGTGGAGAGGGGTGGACAGGATGGGCGGAGCTCTTCAGGCTATAGCCAGGAGCAGCCCTGTAAGAGGAGCAATGGTGGACGGCAGGGGAGGGAGGGGAGGGAGGGAGGCAGAGGGTGAGGAAGGGAGAAGGGCCGGGCAGGGTTAAGGGTAGGGACTGAGTTACTACATCACCACATTCGGGCATGAGTACTCGCTAAAAGAAAAATCTACAGGGAGTGTATTCATGATGATATTATGTCTATTCAACATGAAATACTCACAGGCGGGGTTGGGCAGGAAGGTTACAAAGATATGGAGATGAACAGAGATAGATACGCTACAGAGAGTCCGTCTTTGTCTTGTTTGGTCCTATTAATGAGATTTAGTAGGTGATAAATTGCTTAGAGAAGGAGACCACACCAATTTCCTCCTTGACTAATGATCTGATTTCATTTGGATTTTCTTCATGGAACGTTTAATCAGATGCAACATTTGAAATTTGCTAGATCTTGAGAAACATGTTGGTGAAACACTTTTTTATAAATTACAAACCACACCAGAGTCATATGTCTGCGAATGACAACACCTGAAGTCCAGTCAGCTTTTATGCCCAAACCTATCACGCTCAGCCCAACGTGTGCTAATAAGAGAACTGAGAAAACAAAACAAAACAGAGGAACACTAACGCATCTCGGTGTTTTTGTATGACAGAATAATGTTCTTTGAAAGGTCTATAATATATTTTTGACTTTTAAGGCACTTTAATGCTACATGAAAGTTACTTTAGCCACAATGCTTTACATTTTGAGCTACAAGTACAAGTTCCACAGAGGAAAATCTTTGCTAGCACACTGCCTCTGTAATCTTAGGCTTTTCTGTGAATAAACATCAAATGCAAATGTGACAATGGTTTAAAGGTTCATTACAAAGAATGTATATATTTGAGAATAAAGTTATTTTACGATGGTAGAAATGTGCCTTGGTTCTGGCCCTGATCCATCTTACCTGTATGCAGCCTGCAGAACAAACTAATCTGGATTTATACTTAATGAAGACATCAAGAAACTCTTCTACCATAGGCAGGATATTAAGACTCTTTTTAATCTATCTGGTCTAATAGACAATTTGTCATCAATGATTCCCACCCTCTTCCCAGCTTAACCTTACATTTCCTTCCAGCAGGTCAACATTTAAGGCACTGCCAGTATCTTGCTTGAGATCTCAGAGGTAGAACAGCAACTACTAGCTTCAAGCCTCGCTGTTGCCTCAGTCCATTCAAACATCACACAGAAACAGACAGAACGGTTCCCTGCTTCAACGTTTTTAGTGAAATAGGCAATAAGATATGAAACAGGTTTCGTATCTTGTGATTCTTTGAACTTGTTGTTTATGACTAAAGAGTCCGTCCTCAAAATATTTGAAAAACATGGGCAAGTATAGAATAAATCCAGTTTTTCACAATCACCTCTGCATGTTCATGTCAAGAACGAGAGGTATCCTGCTTTTTATTGTTGTAGGAACAGTTCAAAGTGGCAGCCTGCGACTATTTGCCCCTAAAAACAAAACAAATCTATTCAGCCATCATGTCAGCGAGCTTACTGGTGCTGCTTTTTCCTTATTTTGTTAGTATCATAGCTAACGTCTATTAGCAAGCTTCCTTTTACAATACTCTGCTGCTTAAGTCTAACACAGTAAGATAAACAATCTGACAAGTTATACATTAAGACATCTCTGAGTAAGTCCTGAACCACTTTTGTACAACATGTAGAAATGCAAATCATTCAACTTCCTCACTCCTCACTAAAAGGTCATATGACATAAACTAACCAGAAAATCTAAAATCAAACCATTATTAAAAGACCTGCATAATGACCTATAGGTGTTCGCTGAAAAATACAGCACTAAAATAGAAATATTTACAGATTTACTGTTTAGTGTTTCATGAAGCAATGGGTGCAAAAGTTAATTGGCTGAAAGCATCCCAGTCAATCTTCATCTTAATCAGCTGTGACCACTGGTCAGCTTCTCATTAATCAAGGTCAGTGAATGCACCAGGACTTAGCATTATCAGGAAACAGTTATGCTGTTCAGTGTGGAAGCTGTTAATGAAGGAAGAAGTCTCTAAGGAAGGGGCGCTGCCAGGAATCTTGGGCCCCATGACAAAAAATTTAATTGGGCCCCCACACAGCTGCTGTTACAATTTTTTGAGTCTATCTGACCTATCGAAAGCATCGCAATTTTAAAGGGTTGCAACTGCCTTGCTTTCTTTGGTCCAATACTGATACTAGCACAATATTTACTGCTCGTGAAATTTACATCCAATAGTCCGCATACAGTATGCAAGTAGGTTGCTTAAAATTTTTCTATTAGTTTTAGATTACTGAAATGTCTCTCCCCACGAGCAACAGTCATAGGCAACATGCAAAATATATATGAAGCAATCCAGACTTCTCAAAAATGCAATGTAGTTGCATTTTATTCAAGCTGCAGTATAGAACTTTAATAAAAAAATATGTTTTCTCCATATTTGTTAAAGCTGTCACCATGTCGTGCCAGTTTGTTATGAGACAGATAGTCTGTGAAAACAATCAATCTCCTCCACCTGAGCTACTATTACTGGCTAAAGTAATGCAACATTCTGACCGAAAACAACCAATCAGAACCAGTAGGAGGGTCTTAGTGCTGTCAATCAACCTCATTCACTACCTGGTAAATGTGCTAATGGTGGAAAAACAACTTATCATTACAGAAAATTTTTTATCTGCTGTCATTGGTAGCTACGCTAACTAGAATGAGCATTCAAACAGGCTGCGTTAGCTGCAGCATAGGGATGAGCAGCCACATGAGATTGTGATTGGCAGCACTAAACCTCTCCTGTCTCTGATTAGTTGTTTCTAGATAGTACCGTGAGAAGGCAGATGAAATAAATTTTTCATAGATTATCTCTCATGCCATACTGTCACAACATAATGACAGTTTTAACAAATACGTTAAAAAAAAAATTAAAATTATAAAAGTTACATACTGCAGCTTTAATTTAACTCAGGAGAGGACGGGTCAGGAGGGACGTGGGCTAGAGCTGCTGCTGTCTGACTCATCAGTTGTTAAGTGTGGTAAAAGGTACAGGGACAAGTTCAATATATGAATATCTTATAATTTATTTCCTTAATTCATTAGATGCTAGTGAAATGGAGGCAAACAGTCTGTAGCTAAGCTAACTATGCTGAATGGTTGATAATCTCACACAGTCTACCCACCTCTCTTGGAGAAAAACTGGGTTACAAATTGACACTTTTACCCCTTTTTTCTCCCTGTCTCTCTATTTTTTGAAAACCTAACTTTATTATTTTTTTAGCAGTATAGTAACTGCCAAAGTCGTTTGTGTTTTCTACTGACTGCTGCTGAACACCGTCACTGTAAACTGTTCAGGGCAAATGTGTGCTTTTCGGTCTCTGAGGGGTAACATTTAATTTTTACTGCTAAAAACAATTTTAGAAAACGCAATATAATAAATTTTGTAATTGACAGGGCCCCTTTTTTAAATTTCTATGAAAAAAAAAAAAATTGTGGATTGCTGGATTTCAAAATGTTGGGACATTTTTCTTTTAAATCTTACCCTACTCTAATTGATATTCTCTCTGGAAGACTCGTGATCACTGCATTTTTTGTAATGCTAGCCATGCTAGCTGTGGTAATTGCAAACATAATATGTTAAAGTTACCTTAAAATGTCAACTCTATTTAGCATGTTGTCATTATCCATTGCAGAAAAAGAAGGTTTTACAGTAAATGTTTGGTCACAGACACAGTGCCATATTTCTTCTGCTACTAAATGACAATGGGAAAAAAATGTTAAAAATAAATTTTGATATGTTTTCTAAACCTTCTAATATTATAGTTCTTCAGAAATCAGAATTGGCCACAAATCAGCCAAAAATATTTAGATTGATACATTTTTGTTTCAAACAGTACAGACAAGGACCAACGAAAGGAAGTGGACACAAATAATTTAAGCTGTTCTTGTTTTGATTCCCTCTAGATAAATGCAGAGAACTAACTCTCTGTATTTACAATGAAACAACTGTTCAGTTATTATAAATGTTAATATTCATGCATTTAATTTGTAACATAATCTGATCAGACTAGATTAATTTGTTTGCATCTAAAAGAAATATAAATCTGTCAATCGGTAATTCCTCTTTAAATAAAAATAATGAAATTCTTCACTCAAGAGTATTAATGTTTGATACTTATGTAATTGAAAAAGTGTTATCAGATGACTTTGTGTCTGTTTTAATTATCGTTTCATCTTTTGCTTTAAGTTATTACATGCCTTCACAAAAGCATCTAAATTTGGATCTTATTGTTATTTCCTCCTCCGCTTTTTGGACACAATGCTTCTCCATCTGGAGGGGGAGGACGCAGCCGAGAGATTTATTTTGGAAGCAGTAAAACATGTGAGGGGAGTAAAGTGAGAGATGGTGGTTGGAAGAGAGGAGGAGAGGGAGAGCAGAGGAGAGGGCTGCTAACCATCCATCCCAGTAGGTGTTAAAGCTGCGGTGGGAATCCCTACGTGTGCGTACAGTATGTGCACACACATAAAACACTTACAGACACACAAACATCCATATGCACAAACCTGAGCAAACAAAGGATGCACATAATCTACTCGAATAATACACAAATGAATAAGTCTAAGAAAGGACTTATATTTAAGAGTTACTCTCAAGCATAAAATCCCACGTCTTTCTGAATCTACCACTACCAGTCTTTCATTCACATCCAGAAACACATTGTGTTTGAGCAGCCTTCAGAGCACTGCTGGGTAATTATTTAGCAGGCGCACCACTTTAGAGTCGGACAATGCTTCTGGTTGTGATGGTGGATCGATAGAGAAAAGTGGGGGGGAAGTAAGGAGGAGGACAGAGGTGAACATGGATAAAAGGTGAAGGAGGGGTGGAGTACGAGAGTCTAAGAGGAAGGGGCAACCTTTTTTTTTCTTTAATTGGAAATATTTACTCTAATAAGAGGAATATGAAACCGATTTCCTTTTAGCGTGTAATTTATGCCTCTTACTACATTATCTGCCACAACAACCCACGGTGGTGTGTCCACTTTGGAGTGAGCTCATCAGCAATTCCCCGTGAATAGTGACTGTGCCTGCGATGTGTGGAATAATTAATACTGCCATTATTGGTGGGTGGAGACGGCCTGTCAGTCATACTGGTCAAGCATGAAAAGCAGGATGTTTATCACCGCTGACTGTTTCTATGGTGATCATAGATGGGTAATAAGGCTCATTTTTTACTACAGAATACCCGCCTAAAAATAAAAGAAATGTGCAGACATACAGCTCGAGGAAGCAAGAACCTCCTTCAGACTTGCGGACAAACAAAGACACCTCCTGACTGCACAGAACACACAATCATTTACACAAATAACAGGCAAACCTACAGTATCTAAACTTGGTGGACAGAAGGAGGATTATGAATATATTCAAACCTCTTGAATTTAAAAAAAATTCTTCATGTTACAACCACAAAATTTTATTTATTTATTATTTTTTTTTGGCTTTTATGTGATAGACAACTGATAAAGGAACCAAAAATATGCAGTTTTCTGAAAAGTAATATGCATATGTAACATATGTGTCTCAAGTCAGTACTCTGCAGGGCCACTTTTCAATGCAAGTATAGCTGCAAATTTGGCACATTTTCGAAAACCTGAAATTTTGACTCAATCTTCTTTAAAATAGTCCAGCTTGTTGGTCTCTGAAGCTCCTCCAGAGTCTTTACGGCCCTTCTCTGATTAATATCTGTCAGTTTAGCTTGTCTGCCATGTCTTGGTAGGTTTTCAGGTGACCCATATTCTGCATTTTAATATAAGTGATTAGTGCACAGGTGTAAAACTCCAGTCCTCAAGGGCCGCTGTCCTGCAGTTTTTAGATGTGCCATAGGTACAAAACACTGGAATGAAATGGCTTAATTACCTCCTCCTTGTGTACATCAGTTCTCCAGAACCTAGATTGTGACCTAATTATTCTATTCAGGTGTGGTGCAGCAGAGGCACATCTAAAAGTTGCAGGACACCAGCCCTTGAGGACTGGAGTTTGACACCACTGAACTAGTGCTTCAAAAGATGTTCAAAGCTCAAGATAGCCTACTTCTTTAAACTTCTTCACATCTTCATGCATGACTTGTCAGGGGTATTTGGTAAATAATGCTGGTTCTTCACTAATCTTCTCTAGCAAACCACTGAGGCCTTCACTGAACAACTGGATTTGTACTGAGGGTATTTTCACACCTCTCATAGTCTTGTAGACTAGGTGACCAAAGTTGCAACATTTGTTACATTTTCAGCTGGTGTGGTTGGCCTTCGCACTGCACTGTGTCAGACAAACTAATAGAAAAACCGGTCTGCACCCCTTCAACAGTAGGGGCGCTACACCAAGAACTACTGAAGGATATAACATGAAAACCATTGAAGAAGACAGAAGCACAACTTCCTTCTTCACAAAATGTAAACAAAAATGGAGTGGCGTCAGATTTTAGGATTTATTTTTCGTCTTTGGCAACAGACCATAAGCCATTTCTCCCACCAGCTCTAGTCTAGCTGTCTAGACTAGACTAGACAGCTCTAGTCTAGTCTAGTCTAGTCTAGCTCTAGACTCTCACATTTGTTTTGGTTGTATTTACCCAGAATGCCCTGTCCTATAGTCTGCTTCCTGCTATCAGCCTGCTTGGATCCACATATGCTTTCAAACCACACCAAAGTTCACCTTAATTGAACCAAGACCTAGGTATTTATATGCCAGATTTCACTTTTTCAGTCCACATTAGAGTTAGATTGCGCATTCACATCTTCACAAACTGAACTTTCTAGTCAAACGGACTAAAGTTCAATTAAAGCAGACTGAACGGTACTCTTCAGAATGAAGTCTAAAATACTAATAGGTATGCTCCATATACAATGCACAGCACACCTTCAAGATTTTCATTTGTCATTTTTCATCCATTTTACAGCTATGCACCTCTTTGTGTTGATATATCACATAAAATCCCAATGAAGTAAGTTTGTGGTTGTGACAAACTATAGAAATTTCCTAAGGGGTAGAAACAATTTATTTCAGCTGAAATGGGTTACCTCGATCGCTAAGAGGATGATAAATAAGCTTCTAATACTGCCATGACCCTTTAATGATAATCTGGCCTGGGAAGCACGGTGAGCAATGAGCAGCAAGAAGCAGACCAGCGAGGAAGGAGAGACAGGAGATCAGTGTGATGCTAAGAAAGAGGATTGTGGGGAAATTCAGTGGGTGGTAAGTGCTGCTGAATTTTCTAATAGTCCCTTGGCACAGATCTGATATGCATTCAGTTTGACACATGCACCTGTTTTAAATTCAAGTGGGGCAGCAACAGACTGTAAGAGGTGACACCGGATTTAATACATATTCAAGAAAGAAGTTGAAGTTTCTGGCATGTTTTTGTGGGAAATTAAGATTTCCCTGTCTCTCTCTTCCTCTCTCAGACACAATATGAGTCAAACACAAACTCATTTAGATTTAGACCAGATCAATTGCTTCCTGTGGTGTAGCAAAGAGCTGTGTTGAACACAGAAGGTCAGCAGGCATGAAGGCACAAACCAAGCACAATTCTCTGGTCAAAATCCCATAATTATCCGGACTCAAATTTCCAGACGTCTCAGTTTTTTCTGAGAAATGTTAAAGTTTAAACAAAAATGCTTATAATGAAATCAAGTAGACATTTCAACAGCTAGAAGGATTTAAATATGGAACCACAGAGTAAGGAAGGATGGATTTTTGGGTAACGACATGAGGAAAAAACTTTCTGAAAATCAAAAATAGTAAAAAAATAAAACTATTTTTCCTCTCCTCCCTGAACGCACTTACTGCAAATCAAATTCCAGGCTTTTCTAGAGCGTGTGGGAACCCTGACGCCAAACTAGCAAAACAGCTGATGAGTGAAGGAAGAGAGGAAAACATAGCCAATACAGTTTCTGTTTGCCGCTCTGTCTGAACACATCAACACAGACAGAGCTTACAGATTAGGAATCCACCCTAAGCTTGTTGTGTCCCACAGTGAATCCGTGTAAACACACCCGACCTCGTCTGTCTGCCTCTTACCTTCAGTCACATAGTTGTGGTCGGGGAGGAAGCCGTGGTGGTTGAGCGTCAGGGTGGCGTCAGTGTCTTCGCCCATCAGCGGGGATGGGGGGAGCCCCCGGCTCGGCTGGGCAGCGTGGTGGTGGTGGCAGATTGGTGGTGGTGGAGGGGATGGTGGGGATGCCGGCCAGCACAGCGTCCATGCTGCTGCCCGCCGACGCCTCCTCAGCACAGGGGCGCACAGCGGAGCATCCTAACCAGAAGAGGTGATGGGAAGCTGGCAGGTCACTTGGGAAAGATGGAGAGGCTTACAAAAGTCCTCGTAACTGCTTCTGAAGACCAGGTGTCAACCTGCAGAAGGCGGATTATTTGAAAACATCAGCATCACTCATGCAGTGAGGGAAATCCAGCACACGACCACCCTGCAGTGGCTGTTCCGAATATTCTCCCATAAACACACTCAGACATCACAGACCTGACAGAAATGGGTAAACTCAGTGGATTCTTCAAAAACAGAAGAGAGGATGAGGAAGAGGAGAGAGGGGGATGGGAGGGAGGGATGAGCAGAGCAGGGCTCTTGGTCGAAGTATCTGCAGTGCTGCTGCTTCTGCAGTGAACCCACTCACTTGGAGGCACACACACACACAGGATGAGTTAAAGCACACTCTTACCTACACACTCAGCAGCTTGTGCGATTCTCCTCTTCAATCAACCCTCCATGCAGGATCTCCTCAGCAGGTAAATGTCTCTCTGCCTTTCCACAAATAAATGGTAAAATCCTTGCTGGCTTTGCGCTCTGCTGCAGTCTGAGCTCTGGCGTATGTGTGAGAGGAAGAGTGAGAGGTAAGGAGAGGGAGGGGAGGAAGAGGCAGAGAGGATGCGTCCTGCTGCGCTGGTACGTTTGCCTGATGCATCACTGGAGGCTCCACCTTCTATCAGGAGGAGCCAATCATTACAGAAACGAGAATCTGCTCAACCACTGACTGTAGCTGATTAACTATGATGAAGAAGCAGACAGGATGGAACAGCAGGAGGCCAGAGGGAGTGACAGAGGATCTTATAAGGTTGTAATCAATGAGTAAAGAGGCAGGAAAGGGGATTCAGGCTGTTTCACTCAATGCTGAAAACCAAACAGAGCACAGAAACTTGAGTGAAGTATCACAGAGATGAGAAACTGAATTATATTTTAAATATGCGACAGTCTTATTCACAAAGCAAAAAAAGGACAAATACAGATCATGGGACAACCCTATTTTTACTATCTTCAAATAGCTTCTGAGAGTTAGAACCAAAGCTGTTAGAAACACATTAATAACTAACAGATTATCCTAAAGCCCAATGAATAACACAAGTTATGGTTTTATGGCTCATTACATGCAACAGAGTGCTCTCATTGCAGGAAGAAAAAAAAGGTTGACCAACAGAACATTAAGCACAGAGAAACACTTTTCCTCCATAAAACTCATAAAACTCTTTGTTCGGATCAAATAAAGAAGATATAACGTTTTATGAAGCTTTATGTTCATCCATATGTTTGCTTATGGAAAGTAAAGCTTAACACAATGTTTGTAAGATCCACTACGAACAATGGCTTCTTGGGCATTGCAATGTTGAAACCCCGCCCCTATCAAGCAAACGAAATACCTGGGCAGAGAGAATCATTTGGATGCCACCGTACACCTTTCAGCATATTGTATGGAGAAATGTACAGGGACAGTTTTGATAAGAGTATGAAGATTAAACAGCATATTCATAATATTTACTACATAACATCTATTAAATAAGTGAACAAATTGTGGCAGTGTGTCTCTTTCTCTGAAATAAGCATTTGGACCAGAGAGCTGGATTTCTGAGTCAGTAGGGTTATGAAGGAGGAGCCACTTTATGGCTGACAAGGAAAACTATCCATTATGTAGTGAGATTTATTTAAAATAAAGGTCAAACGGGGCACCACATAGCTCAGTGGTAGAGCAGGCGCACCCTTCACAGAGGTTACATTCATCAACGTAGCTGTTCCCAGTTCAGTTCCCAACCATTTGCTGCATGTATTCCCCTTCTCTCTCTGCTCATCTTCCAGTGCCTTCACTGTTGAATGAAAGACACTAATCCCACAAAAGCCTCTGCAAAACGAAATAAAGGTCAAATAATTGCAGCGTTGACCCAAGGAGAAATGATTGAACTAGCAAAATTGTCTTAACAAAGCTAACAAATTCTGTATGCTAAAACTGCACAATAGGCAGTTTTTCAAACTCTTCCTAAATTTAAACCTTTCAAGTGAGTCTAAATGTGGGTTGCTTCTATTATATGTAACTAGAAATCAAAAGTTTTCAGATCTGTATTCTGTATGAAAAGCTAAGCACTCTTGTGCGCCCTCTGCTGGCCAGGAGGCCCTACGCTCAGTTTTTTTTTTTTAAGAGACAAAATTGAAAGTAGCTTGATCTCAATATTTAAAAACATATATCCTCCTACAGAGATAAGTAAAAAGTTCAAATATAATAACAATTTGAAAGATATGTTTTTGTCTAACTGTGGGTATTAATACTAAATTATCTACTGGTAAGAACTAGCAATGAGTTATCTTGTTTTAATCATAGCAAACAGTTGCAGACATAGACCTTTTCTGTCAAGTTATTTACAGTTTCTTCGTCAGTATTTATTTTTACTTTTTCTGTGCTGTAACACCAACAGCCCTACAATCAGAATTAAAATTTTACATCAGTCTGTGACCACTGGAAAGCACGGTTATCAATACTGAGACACATGCTTCCTCCATATTGCCCCTCTCTCCTTCATGGGATCATTATTAGCCACTTACTGAAGGACAACACACACACACACACACACACACAGAGGCTTGAGCTGGTGTGGCAGCAGAGTGTGAGCTGCAGAGTGTGAGCTGCCAGTGACAGTTGGTGCCATCATTGCTGCTGGCTGTCTGCCGCCAGCCTTTAACCCTCTTTCCCAGGGAACAAGAAGTGCTGTTTATCAGACTTACTCCAAGACCGCCAGCCTTAATCTCCTCCAGTGACTACTTACCAACCACGCACAATGTTCCACATGCTACAGCCCCACATCTAACTGTGTTCATCCGCTAACTGGACTTGAGATCAAATCTCAATTATGGCAACGTAGAGATAATTTAATACATTCAAACAGTTTAAAAAGTCTTTTTTTGTTTGTTTAACTGCTCTTCTGAAATACTGACGTACAATATATTGTAATTTCTTATAAAAGATCACTCTGACCTTCTGGTGCATGACTATGAGATGACATTAAGATTTACATTGCTGCGAAGCAACATTATAGGAATGATTTCATTTATGCTTAAGTTATTTTGAAAAGAATAATGAAGTAGGATATCACTAATCAGCATTACATCTCAAAAATACAATCAAAAAGGCAATACTAACAAAGTAATGCATATTCAATTTAAATTGAAAGCCAGGCGTTTTTTGTAAAATACAGTGATAAATATATTAGATGTGTTTTTTTCCTATACAATGTTTTTGATATTTTTTTAAAATAAATTTGTAACTTATTCAACAATATAAATATATGTATCCTTCTGAATAAGTGTTTCTGAAAGGTAGACCAAGTGTACACGCATCAGAAAAGTTGGAGGCCGATACAATTATTACGTTCAATTGTCTATTTGTCTGTCCTTTCCTCTTTTTCTGATTTATCAAATTTGTCCCTAATTGGTGTTTATGTTAGTGCTTACTCAAAGATTGGATCCCAGAGCAGTCATTCACTCATTCATGCACACATTCACATGCTGAAAGTAATGTTTCAGCTATGGTTTAAGGTTATCACTCTATCTCCTCCTTGACAACTTAATTCCTCTAAGAGTATAATCTCAATCATCAGCCGTTTATGTGGCAGCTTCACTGTACAGTAGAGCCTCGTCAGCTTGTCCTTGTTAACCCGTCATGACCCTGACGGGGCCTTCCTGCGTGGCTACAGTCTGTCACCTGCTGAGACCGAGTCGTTCGTGCGTGAACACTTGGCCACGGTCCGTTTTGTTACCATGGCGACAGCAAGCGTGACCACCCACAAACTGGTCCCAGACTTGGACCCTTCGCCCTGCATCGCATCTGACCTGCTTTTGTGCCCTCACACCAGCTTCTTCAGGACAGATGGTGGAAGGTTGTGGTGAGATTTAACAAGAACGTTCAACACAAATCTGTGGCTGAGGAGGCAGAAATGATTATTCCTGTCATACTCTGAACATGTTGAAAACCCGGACTGACCAGACACCACCAGTTTGTATAAAAATATATATTCATAGAGTAGTATTAAATATATCGCTTAGTTCCTCATTCTTCATTAGGTGTTATTTTTTTTATTTCAGACATTATTCTCATTTTGAAGATTTTATCTAAACAAACAATTAAAGTCCAGAGTCTAAGCTTCAATCTAAACTAAAATTAAATGTGACTTTTAAAGCTACCATCTTTTTTAGATGTCAAAATTATTTCAGTAGACATTTAGATGAAAAATCTCCTAGAAATCAAACATTGCAAATTACCTTCACTGTAAAAAATTTAACCAAAAACATAACTGCTCAGACATTTTTTTTTCTTTCAGGTGAATAAAGGAGCAAACTTTTAGTTGTGTTGAATTATTTTTGAAAAAAAAGGAAGAGAACTATTAAATGTTACATTTTATAGCTTATAAGATTTAATTGTATTAATTTCTCTAAAGAGTTTTAAATTTTAGTGTTGACTGGAGTTGAAAATATTATTGTATGTAATTTAGAAATTGACAAGTTGTTTTAAGGCAAACTTTTCTTCAAAACCTCCTGATATAAACATATTTAGCTAGTTATTTATTTCACTTTATGCTAACACGGGATCAGGATTTTAATTATGTTTAATCATCCTTGCTAAAAACATAATTCTACAAGTAATTATAAACAAAAAACTACAACCGTGAATTTAATTGGTGTATTGTATAGGTTTCAATACTTTTTTGTTGTTCTTTAACTTCTATGTAGCTGAGAGAGTTTTACATTTAATTTCAAGTAGCTGTAATTTTTTCCCACCACAGCAATATACGTGGTCCTGAAATTGTTTAATGGTTTTTAAGACAAAAGTCAAGACTGATATAAATTCTTTCTGTATCATTTCCTACACTTTATTGTAGAAACAACAAATACAGATAGACACATTGAGATGTGATAAACTCAGTAACAATTTCATGAGGTTTGTCAAGGACTCTATATCACAAAGTAGCTGCGGTTTCAGCCATCCAATTTGAACTGAAATTGCTTTCTTTGTGCAAAGTTCATAGAGATTTATTTGCAAATCTTTTTTTGTATATCTGTTCATAAAAATGAGATGAAAAGTGAGCAGCCTCACATATGACCTTAAGCATTGTCAGATACAGTCATATTTCTAGAGCAGTATTTATATCCTGTGGATTCAGCCATGTTTTATCAGTTTCTCTTCCTACATCTTCACCTTGTGTAACACAGAGCGAACACCAGCCAGTCGATGAACCAGATAAATTGACTTAATGCTCCATAAAGGGCGGAATGGCAGACTCCATCATGATTCAGGCCTACAACTCGTCAACATGATAATGATCACCCTCATTTATCACAGGCAATAAGCTGCGTCCAATCAGACGCAGCACCGCATGCGTCTGCCTCTGTTGACCTGCTGCCTCTCTCCCGTCCCACCCCCCACTTCACCATGCAGACGCATGGTTTCTTAGCAACCCGCAAGCAGCCTATGGAGAACACCGACTCAAACGTGCGGTATCTCATGCACACACACATACACGTTTGGAAATCTGAGAGAGGACGATAACATGTTTCCACTCTGCCCTCAGCCAACTAAATATACAACCAGGTACAAATATACAATCTACCTGCCTCCATGAACCCAATCAGTTTTGCCATCAGCTGTGCATCTACTCAACATAATCTGTTAAAGAAAACTTTATCGCACTTAATCATTGACAATTTCTGAATGATCACCAATATTTAAAGCACAGCAAACATAAAATCTGCACTTTCCAAAAGGCTGAAAGCATTAAGAGATGGAAGTTAAAAGCTCTGCAGCCTCCATGCAGTTTGACACTATTAGCACATTAAGGGGGAGCTTAAATACAGTCAGCAGACGATGGATCAACCAGTGCCCTGAGTGGGAGACAGGACCATAATTCCCCTAAGGGGTGGGGGGGGTTGGTACTTTAATAGCAACTTGCATGAAACCACAGACCCTGGAGAGAGGTGGGACTGGCTGGGTAATAATGAACAACCTTTGGGCAGCTCTAAATCCCATACAGCCTCAACCCACACACACATTTACACAGAAAAAATGGCATCTATCTGCAACCACTGTATGCATAAAAGGCATTAAATTGTCTGGAAAAAAAACAAGACCTGCAGAGAAAAATCTATGTTACATGCATATGACATGTTTAGAGGGTTCATTGGGTGTCAGGGGGATCATTTCAGCCTCAGCAGATTCTGATAGGGTGATGGAGTGAGTACTTTTGTTGAAAGCAGGAAAATGAGAGAAGGTGGAGTGTGTTATTTTCTTCTGGAAAGTTGCAGTAAAACTGCAGCCTGCAGAGGAAGATAAACACATGCAATGTGAGGGTCATTTAGAGTAATACTGCCTTGCACAAGTATTCATTTCCTTTTTATAACCACAATCTTCACTGTATTTTATTAGGATTTTTACGTGATACACAAACACAAGTAGTGCATAATTATAGTGTGGAAGAATACTTGGTTTCTATTACAGCTGCAAATAAAGATTATTTCAGTAATTGATTATTCTATTAATTATTCTGACAACTAGTCAAATAAAAAAATGGCACCTTCAGGAGAGCTGTTATTTAACTACTTAAACCTTTTTATATAAAATATTAGACATACATTTACAAGGTGCAAATAAACAATTTTTTTAACAAAAAAATAAACATCTTATTGTGCAAAATTAAGCAATTTCTTTTCCATTCTTTTAGTGAATACTCTAACATTTATAGCAAAGGATGCATCTGCAGCTTAAAAAAAAAAACATGCTAACATGTGAAAAGCTCAACTTTTTCTGCTGGACTTATCAGTACAGTGAAAGGTTGACTTATAAATCATTATTTTTGAACAAATTGATCAATAATTGGATAGCAAAAGACGCTTAATAGGATTTGTTTTTATTTACAATTTGAGTACAAGTTTGTTTTTTATCTTAAATGCAAAATGCATTTAAGATAAAATGCATTTTGTCTTTGTCAGTTCAGTGTACAAAGGAACACTGAACTGTACCTTTGTACAGTTCAGTGTTCTTTCTGAAAATTTTATTTTTTTAGTCTATATACTCCAGTTAATAATTTATTGATTACTAAATTAGTTGACAAATATTGCCATTTATTGCGATTAATCGATTCAATCCTATTTCCTTGTTTTACAAATATAAAGCTGAAAAGCATGATGTGCTTTTGTATTCACACCCCTTCCTCTGGTACCCCAAAATAAAATCCAATGAAAAATATCCCAGCTGTGTGTAATTTAGTCTGATCACAATTTCAGCTATTCTTTGAAGGTAAACTTTTCAAGGTTTTACAGATTTCTCTCCATTTGGTGTTTCATGTGGTTTGTAAATCTTATAAAGCAATCATACATCTGGCAGTCCAGCTTGGTCCACAGATATTTGTTGCCCTTTTCCTCTTTAGGTAAAGCTGCTTTGAACAGATTTATGATTACACACAACTAAATATAAACAAAATAAATACTGCAGTCAATGGATGCTATCTGAATACAAACACAAAACATATTGAGACTCAAATCCGTGCACAGATTAATGCCTCTATCTGGCCTCATGCTTTCAAATAGCAAAGTATAAATACAGCACTGAAAGTGTGTGTGTGTGTGTGTGTGTGTGTGTGTGTGTCTTTATGCGTGCATTTTGAAGGTCTGTAAGAACCTCCAGCTTTATCCAGGGAGGATTCAATCCGCCCACATCAACAGCAGACAGAAAACCTTTATCTGAGTCAGTTTTATAAATGTTAAACCTTTCAAGTGAGGCACGCTGACATTAATGTTCGAATCTCTCTGTCGTGTTGCACAGCCTCTTCCGGCTCTGTGTTCTTAATATATGTCCAGTCTTTCTGACTGAGGCAGAGGGAGACCTGCACACAAACACAGGTGACCTTTAAGGGGGAGGGGAGGTCACTGCATGTTGTGTTTCTGTAAGCAATCCATGGACTCAGCAGCTTGGGGAGTACATGCTCAGAGCCTGGGCCAGACCTCCCTCTGCAGTGTGTGAAAGACGAGAGGGAGAGACAGGGACAAATATCCCATCAGCCCCCTCTCAGCCCACATGCTCAGTGCATGTTTAGGTCTATGAAAAAGAAAAAAAAACATATATACACCAAGTCAAGGTTACAAAAACTGAGGTCTTCTAGACAATAAGAGCTAAAAGTTGATACAAGTGGAATCCAACATATCTTGATCACTTCATCTAAATCCCATTTTTGTGGCTAATTTTGTTTGGGGATTTTTAAACAACATTTTCTTGAATTACAACTAGGATAAATTTCTTTTTCATGGACATCCTAACATCAGAAGACACTCAAAGACAAATAAAAATAAAGTGTTTATTGGACATCTCTCATGTGTGAAGGATTTAAACTAATTTTTAAAAATAAATACAAGAAACAGAAGAAAGTTTGTAAGCTTCACAAAACTTATATATGAAGAAGAAAATAGCTAAAACATGTTCTAATAAATTAGATTTTGGACAGGTATAAAATTAACTCATTTAGATTTTTCTGAACATTCATACAATGTATTACAGGACGGGCACCATGATGACACACATGCATGCATCAGGGAAAAAGATGTGACAAATGTAGGACAAAACAAGGTAAAACATGCTGAGAACATCAAAACTTGTCAGAATACATTTCTGTAAACCTCTCTTGTATTTGCACTGCCCCCTGGTGTCTGGCATAAAACAGTGCAACAAACTTACATGTTTATTTCTTCACAATGAAAAGCCAGGAGGATTAACTTTTTTTTAAAGGAAACAAAAAAAAGTCCTCTTTAACATTACATTTACCACAATAAAGCATTTCACAGCCAAGTCAAATTATTAAAAGACTAGATAAGAAGTACATACAGTTAGCTTTGAAGAGGCCAAAAACGCTTTAAACTAAGAACAAACATACTTTTATTTAGCAGCCAAGCAATCTGCTTTTTAAACGACAGTTCTAAAATAAAACCTTACAGTAAATATTGTTTAGTCAGCTTAACAGAAAAACGTTTTCACTGTTGAGAAAATCCTGAACAATTCTGACTTTACTAATAAGCTTGTTTATGAAAACAGATACTGAAAAAAAAATTATTGGAGAAAGTAGAAGAAAAAAAGCACAGAAAACTAAAATAAAATACCTATGAAGTAAACAAGCAGTAGCAAAAACATAAAAACCAGGAGGCAAAATATTTAACCAGAAATCAACTGGAGGAAATTAGATTTTATGGAGAAAAAAAAGCAAATTTCAACAGTATTAATCTTCTTTAGTATTGAATTAGAAAAATAACACTACATTCAATCCAAGGTAAGCACTGACAAAGAGCAATTACATTTACAGTAATATTTAAGATAGGATAAACAATACAGCATTGATCATATATTGGATTTCTATCCATTATATGAGCCGTAAATACATTCATATTGTAGATTCATTACGTAAAGAGTGAATTTTTTCAATTGTTTTCTATCAATTTGGATGATTACTACTGACAGCCAAGGAAAACCCTAAATTTAGTTTCTCTGAAGATTATAATTGAAGCTATTAAACATGTTTTTTTCAATACAGAAATGTCAAAGTACAGACATGAACTTTGAATGAGTCACTGGATCAATGGAGGAGATCAGGCTGCTGTTTTCGCTGAGATGTTAATCAGCAAATCACCTCAAGAATGTGGTTACCTCAAGAAAGGTAACCACACTTTTTCCTTTCACCTAACTTTCCACTAATGTGTCTGGATATTAGAGTATTTATTGATCTCTTTTAATCATCTGATTTTTTGAGGAAGTTAATTTTGGGTTTTTATTAGCCATAAACAATTGAAGGAAATTAATGCCACTGAAAAAAAGGAGTTCTGATTTTGATCTCAAAATTTCCATAATCCTCTTGCGTAGTAAGCCAAAATAATAAAATCTAACAGAAAATGATACTTGAACTATATCACTCTTTGTGTAATCTATATAACATTTGAATGTCCCTGTACTAAATGGAAATCCTGAAATAAATGCAATTTTGATGATATTTTAATATTTTAGATGCAGCTGTAGCATATGTAAAACATTACATGACAGTTTCTTCAGTTCAAATGAAGAGTGTGTTCAGAAATGGCCAACTTTGAAAAGGAAAAGAAACAGCAACATAGTCACATTTTGCTTGTTTTACTTCCACAGTTATGTTCAGATTATTATAATCATTCATTCACATCAATTACACTGAAGAAAAAACTATTTGACCTAAAACAGACTGACTCAGAATTAGACATAATCATCTACATAAAAAAATATAGAAGCACGAATAAGACCAAAAGGCTTCAATTGTTCCAAATTACTGCCAAGGTGCTGAATTCTAACTTAATGTAGGTATTTTTCCTACTTGTGTTGCTTTTAAACAGCACTCTGGCCTATGTCAGGCTCCGGTTGACCGTCAGAGTAGTACGGATCCCCTTGATGGACTCTGTGATTGTGCACCCTCAGGTTTCCTCTGTGGGCAAATCTTTTTCCACACTCGACGCAAGCAAAGGGCCTCTTTCCCATGTGAACGTCTCGCTGGTGGGCTCTCAGGTTGCCGCTGCGGGCGAAGCGTTTACCGCACTGAGCGCAGCCGAAGGGACGCTCCCCCGTATGCGTGCGAGTGTGAACGGTGAGCTCTGACGGCGTGAGGAAGCTCTTGTCACAGAACTGACAGGGATGCAGTCTGACTCCGGTGTGCCGTAGAAGGTGCCTGCGCTGATGAGAAGGGTAGGTGAAACACTTGGTGCAGTAGGGGCAGGAGTAAGGGCGTCCGCTGCCTCCACTGGGAGTTACAGGATGACTGTGAGTGTTGGGCTGTCGTGCTGTGAGCAGCTGGGAATTGGACTGTGGTCGCAGAGGATCTCTGGTAGTAAAATTAGTGGCTCGCCGTGTGTGATTGATGTGGCCTCTTGCACCTCTGTCATCTCTTGTTCGCCATGATTCACCAGAGGAGGCCGGTGTGAGATCTGTCTGAGCCTCCTTTTCTCCCGAACCCTGATCCGAGTTCTGGTTCTCAGACTCCTGGTCCAGATAAGCAAACGAGGGGTTGTCGCCTTCGTTGCTGGTCTCGTCTGATCTAAAACCGCGCGGGAAGGAAGACGCGTTGTTGCCGATGCTGCTGCTAGCTGCAGCAGAGCAGTCAGTGCCGTCTGCCTGCAGCTGGTCCAGACCTGATACAGCACCTCGAGTGACGTTCAGTCCAGGTAACCACTCACCTGCTGGAAGTAGACTGGATTCAGACTTGGGAGAGCAGTGGTCAAGATGGGAGATGCACACATTTCCATTTGGGGCTTGGACTGCAGCAGACCGCAATCTAAGATGCTGTTCATAAAAAGAGGTAAAAGAAATCTGTAAGAACCTCAATACTTCACAAGAACAAGATATGAATGAGTAAATTTGTAGTAGCTAAGACATATTTTAGCAAAATCACTGGGTAGACTATGTGGGTGACTGAGAAGAAGCAAAACGTCTCACCTCATGTTTTATGGCAGCTCCTTCCTGACCTGTAACCTCTTCCTTCAGTATGCAGAGTACTTCCTCTGCTTCCGATGGACATGGATCCTTCCCCACACTCAGTGCTGTGCAAAGAGAACAGATTAGTGCAAACTCTGGTCTTCATTGTACACCACAGTAGAACTAAGACCATACTAATATTAATACAGCACAAACTAATACATTTGTATTGTATTTACAAAGAATTTCAACACAAAATACAAAAAAAAAAAAAAAAAGAAAAACAAGTATTCTTATCAGGGACAAAATAATATAATATACTAAGAGCTACAGTTCTTTATATGTTACAAGTATTTTTTTTTATTTTTACTGTTCTGTAGAGTACTAACTAAAAACAGATTAAATTATGAGTATTTCTGAATGCTTTCTATGCAGAATATCACTCCTTTCGACATCGACCCTTTACCCCAGTACAGGGTTGTCCAACTCAAATTACCAAGCCAATGTTCTGCATGCAACACAGTTCAAATAATGGCCCAATTATGCCCTCAGCTTGTCATCAAGTTCTGCAGAACCTTGATAATGAAACATGAATTCGGTTAAAGTGTGCTGAACTAAGAAAACATCTGAAACACGCTGGACTGCAGCTCTTGAGTGGAGTTGGACACCACTGTACTAATCCACTCAGTGTTACACAGACTGGGTTAGGAAACATGTCACTTGAAGTTTGCCAGCAATGATTTTAAAACAAGATCAGTTATAATTTATATAACATACATTATTTAAACTGCCTAAAGATGACTTGGCTGTTGTAATACCTGATCCTGCCGGGATCTGTTGCCTCAGGCTGCCCTCTCTGTCTCCTGATGACGGCTCTCCTTCCTCGGTGCCTCCACCCTTAGCTTTGTGCCTCCTCTCCACCTTCTCCAGCCTGCAGCGGAGCACGGAGATCTCCTCGGCTTTCTGCGCCAGCTCCGCCTGCTGTTCGCACAGGCTGCTCTCGAAGATCTTGGCGATCTCACACACGGCGGCAGCAAGCAGAGAGTCCATGACTGTGGCCAGCTGAGCGTGAAAAGCGCTCCTCACAGACTCCATGCTCCTTTTGTTACGATTGAACCCGTCTTAATGTCTGAGACTGACCGACACGCCGCTGGGAGCTTCCAGAAAACAACACGACATGCTGCCTGATATACTGTCAGTACAAAATTTGGAGCTTATGGCAAGAGCCTTCTAAACTATTGGCTATTTTCGACCGTAATTTAGTAAAACCCCTTTAAAAGAGACAGGAAAATCCCTGCTTCGATTTCTCGTTATCTCTGAATAACATGTAAACAACGACCCAACGAAGCTAGCAATGCATCCTTTAAGCTAGCACTTGCGTTTAATGTCTAAACACGATACTAAAAACGAAAAACAGATTAATAGATAATGCGGCTGTAATTTACTGGCCAGTAACTTTCTGTTGACTAGAATAAAATAAATATAGCAGCCTCACTTACAAGGAAAAAATCGTACGATTTGTGTAGCAGGTCGGCACCTGTGAAGAGACGAAGCAAATCTCGCGATAATAGATGAGAAATCACGTCCTGCAGATGTGCAGGTAAGGCACGTGCAACGCAGCTCAATCTTTTAATCTTCCACTAAAAGATTAATCCAACAATTTTAGATTTCAAATATAAATGTATTCCATTTTAACGCTATGGGGAAGAACAATCCAGCGTTTAAGGAAAAGAAAATCAAAACATTAGCAGTGGAAAAATTACAAATTCTGCTTTATTTCAGAACTCCAGCATAAAATTGAAATCAAACAAAAGGACACAAGGAAGCATTGTAAGCATCATATAATACTTGAATATTGAAAATTAACGAAAACTAAACGACTACGTTTTATTAAAATTGGGTTTAAATCAAATGAAGCCAACAGCTTCAAGCACATAAATTGTACTGTAACAAATAAAAAACAAAATGTACATCACTTTCACCTTCAGTGGCCTTCATTCTTGCATTTTTTCGCCATGTTTTAATCCTCCGTCTTCGTCAACATCTTCTAAGGGCTCAGTCCATCCAAGGTCTCCATTTAGGTTGCTGGCCTGCGTGAGACTTTTCTGTTTTTTCTTGTGTACATCGAATTTTCTTTTCTCATCAAGCCTCTCTAGACATATGGGTGAAGTTTGGATCTTCTCACTATGACACATTTTGTGCCGTTTAAATTTTTTTCTGGAGCTAGTCTTGTAGCTGCATTGTTTGCAGGAGAACTTTCGGGTGGAGGGTTTTTTTTTGTCAGCAGTAGACCGTGTGATTTCCTTTTTCCCCATCATCTCTGTTTTGCTGGAGTTGAGCGCTTTTCTTTTTAAGGGAGTCTTCTCTTTTAGTCTGCGTTTTTCTTTCATCCACTTCTTGTACTCTACACAAACTCTCTTATGGCATTTCAAATCTCTGTAGAAGCAGAGTGCCCTCAGGCAGCCTTTGCACTTCCTCTGGGAATGCACATGTGCACCCAGGCCTTGTTTTGTGTTGAACACCTTGTAGCAAGTCTCACAAATGTATTGAGGTTTGCTCAGATTTTTCTCTTTGTGCTTTGAAGAATCTTCTTCGTCTTTCTTCTCTTTTTTGTTGTCATCTGTAAAAGTTTCCTCACTCATTTGTCTTTTCCGAAGCCGGTCCAAACCGGTGAGGTTGCAGTAGTCCTTGCTGAGACCTTGGAGTAATTTGCTGAGGTCACCACTTATTTTCTGGTGCCGAGATGCTCGATTACCGACTGGTTTACTCTCGTCTTGGCTCGGGTTTGGCTTTTCATTCATGGCAGAGACTGGGAGGAACAGACAGACAAATGGAGAATGTCATTTGAAGGTGTGATTTGAAAATGACTTATGTTCAAAGGTCATAAGTCCTTTGAACTTATGTGTTGTGAAACAAAGTAGTTTAGCAACAAAGCAAAGAAGGGTGAAAATAATTTTGACAGAGTGACATGAGAAACAGGAAAATGTTAACATATTAACATTTACAATAATTTACTGCTTTCAGAAGGCTGATTAATCAAAATGTGACATGATGGGAACTATTACATCAATGAGTCTACAGAATCTTAGATTTTTGTCTGTTTGAAGGTTTTTCCATATTTATGTAAAACTGGGAACACCTTACTTTTCAACCTTTTAGAGAAACCCTGATCATTTTTATGAAAATGTCTATAAAAGAGCTAAAAATAAACGCTAAATATCCTGAAGGCATCAGGGAATGGTTGAAATGGTCCATAATTCAACATACTTCTTTTTGATCTCCTGGTGACTGGAGATTTCTGGAGGTTGATGACGTGGTTGTCTTCCTAAAAATAGAAAAAGAAAAGCATATATAAGTTACATCTCTAAAAAGTTGTAAAAAATCTCAAAAGAAAAAGAGTGAAGAAAATGAAAGGCTTAACAAGGATAAAACAATCAGATTAAGTCTCAGCATGTTCAGATCTGGCACCAACATCCATCCTGGGCTCACTGGCTTTCACTTCTACTTGACGTCTGGATTTCAGCATTAGTTTAGCTGTCTGACAGGAATCTGTCCGAGTTCACACTGAAAGATCAACCAATGGCCTGTTAAGCAACAAGCCCACTGTGAGATGTGGCACCATAACAATTAGCTCATATAGCAGGTTACAGATCTGATCGCTCACCCCACGCAGTTTGTGTTGTTGAACAACCATTCACCATCACCAGAACTTCCTAGATCCATCTACACACCTCGTGCTTAACAAGAGGAACAGGAAACAGACGAATGGAAAACTGCCGCAGTCTTACGCTGGGACAACCCTCCTCTTGTATGTTCGATGTATCACAGCCCAGTGGAGCACACCAGTCATCGGGCACTGCGCATAAGCAGACACACCAAACATGCTTAACCCCACAGTAGTAAATACTCAGATTACTCAATAGAACTGAAGATGTGGAGTTATGTTCCTTATACAGCCTTCTAATACAGCAGCATATTACTTGAAATCAAATAAACAACCCACTATACCTTCAACATCAATCTCAGGAACCGTGGCAGGCTGTTCTGGGGCAACTGGAACAACCTCTGGCTTTGATTGGGTGTCAGTTGTCTCTGCTCTTCTCTGACTGTTCATCTCAAAGTCTTTAAGCTTTAGCTCTGCAGTTTGTAGCTTTGTTTTGAGCTGAGCAATTTCTTCTCCCTTCTGCGCCATCTCCATTTTGTGGTTATACAGTGCGCTTTCAAAGATCCTCATGACTTCAAACACGGCCGTCCTCAAGACGGAGTCCATCGTTGTGGTCAGCTGGACCCGGACGCCTCGCATCAGAGTGTCAGACATGATGGAAGATGACCAACAGCAGCCTTCAGACCGCGTGAGACGTTGCAGAAATCCTTATTGGCTAAACACAGAGAAACATGATCAGATTACAGTAGTCAACAAAACATATGATTCATGGTTTAATTTTAAAAATCTATCATGTCTTACAAAGTAAACAACATGAAATGCTTCGGTTGAATGTGACAAATAGTTCACTTCCATGTACATTGTGGTATTGTTGTATTTGTATGCTAGTGAATTCCACCTGTGATAAAATCATGCTTTGCATGCCAACAAAAAAGTTGTAATTTTATACTTTCACTATCCACAAAATTGGATATTGTGTGTATCCAATTTCACACACAATACTGAATCCACATATTTAGTTTTAAAGAAGTTTGTTTTCCAAAATTAAGCAAATTATTCATTTAATTTTTAAGAAACAACTTAGACTTTACTGTTATTTCATGACAGTCTAACTATTGATACCTTTAGCAGGGGTGGGCATTCCTGGTCCTTGAGAGCCAGTGTCCTGCAACTCTTAGATGTCTCCCTGGTCCAACACACCTGAATCCAATAGCTGAATCACCTCCCAAGTGCAGTCAGATTCTCCAGAGTCCTGCTAATGACCTCATTATTTGACTCAGGTGTGTTGAAGTAGAGATACATCTAAAAGTTGCAGGACACCAAGGGCCAGGAGTGTCCACCCCTGCTATTGAGTAAATTAACAAACATATCCAGTAGGTCGTTGTCAGTGCAACAAAGTTATGATCATATAATCTTTCTAAGATAATATGCCATTAATAGCAAAAGTTTTTCGCTTTTAAAACTTTACATTTTAGCACGTGTTATTTTAAATACATTTCTATAATCTAAAGCAGTGTTTCCCAACCCTGGTCCTCAAGGCTCACTGCCCTGCATGTTTTAGGTATTTCCTTGCTTCAGTCCAGCTGATTTCAATTGATGAGTGATTAACAGGCGTTTGTTGAACTGCACTCAGTTGAATCAGGCACATTAAAGCAGGGAAACTTCTAAAACATGTAGGACAGTGTGCCTTGAGGACCAGGGTTGGGAAACGCTGATCTAAAGTACGCTTTATATGTTGTTTATATGTGCATTGGTGTATTTTGTTATTATGTTTTAGTGAATAAAAGCAGACCTAAAACTAATGCAAAATCTACAGATAAAGATCTTGATAAGAGGCACCAGACCCACATGGTGAGGAACACACCATGTGACTAGTCAACAAGCTGTGTTGACTAAAAAGGCTTCAGATCAGAAATTGGATATTTAGAAGTAAAAGGTAAGAGCCACTGGTTACTTTGCCAAGCTAACGAGGAAGTGATATCATCATCCGCCATTTCCCCTCACAATCCCCGACAAGAGTGTAAAACATTTCGTGATTTAATCAGTTAGTTTTGCTCGACTCGTAAACGCCTCATATCAATACTAACGCAATGCTACAAGATAAATTTAATCTGACACGCCTTAGCGACGTGGCCTAGGGAGAAGAGACCTAGCATTAGCGTATTCCTGACAGCTAACAAAGTAACCCCACAAGCATTCAAGAAACAGTATACGGACACCAGCTGCATTTGAGATAAACTTAGGCTCACCTGGGAGATGGCTTTTTGTTACTAAAACGGAGCGAACGTATAGAAGGTGACTGTACCACAACCCAAATGGACTTTTCCCGCCGACTATCGCAACGACCTCGTAGCTCTGGTCTCTGTAGTTAACGGAGCCATACGGCCTTATTGTGATTGGTTAATGTGTTGTCAAGCGACATCTTACGCTGCGGACGCATCCGTTGCTGCATTCAATGTACATCGTAATTCATCATTTCGACCCATGAAAAGCCTGTTAGGCACATTGCAGAGGTAGAAACCTGAAGAAAAATTCCTACGTATGTTTTTTACGTAACTAAAGATAAGCACTAAAGAGCTACAAATGTTACCTTATCATTAAACGTATAACACAAAATGAAAAATAGTGTGATAATTACTTCCTATCCAAGATCTAACATAAAACATATGCGGAAATTTAGACTGATAATTTAAAATTCAACACGTGTTAAATATATATTTATACGACTGCGTTCTTTTAATTTTGTTACTTGGAAACTTTAAAATGCAGCGTTTTTAAACTAGCATTTCTCCCTTAAACTTTTTTTAAATTTTTGATATGCTCACTATTTTTGCTGGACAAAATTAGAAATGCCAATTTCTCAATAAACAGAATATTCACATCTAATCATAACCCACTTTCTTGCCTCACTTTCGCAATAGAATTAGGGCATAACCAAATGTAATCTGCAATACAGTCTGCAATGAAAAGGCCTTGGATCATCTGTCAGACCGCTTATTTAGAGATTTGTTTTTGCAACTGTTTTCCATCTAGTTATGTCAAATTAGAAGATAGATAATTAAAATAAACTTCCTAATGTTTCATAGAAAACAGTTAAAATTTCATTCAATATTAGGGAACAAATTATGGAAAAATTATACTGAAATTGTATTCCAATCTTTGTCTCTCCAAAGTTTTAAATATAGAAAATGTTTTAGAATAAATATGATTACAATAGTGGTTTGTATTTATAATTAACCTAAGTGTATGAATGTTAATATATACTTAGCTGCATTTACAATTAGTTTAAATTGTTACATTTATTGTGTGGTTTAGTCATTTTTTAACTGTAAAATTTAATAGGTTTACATGTTTTTTTTGTCTCTGAATTTTTAATCCATCTGTGATATATGCCCTATTTTTTTCATCTTAGCTGTACTTTTTGTTGGTGTCCTACTTTTATTGTGATTCTACGGTGTCTGTGTTGTGCCAAAAAAGATTAATCTAGCTTAACCACATTAACTTTTTGCACGTAATAAGACAACCAAAGACAACATGGCTTCATCCAGTATTTTTTTATTTATTTTTGGATGGAAAAGGAATAGTGCAAAGGGTCAAGTTAAGTGCTTTTTGGACAAGCTCCACAGTATTCTGACTGTTCTAATCTGAACCTCTGACTGCCTTTGTTATCCACTGCATCGCTTTTGACTATAGGAAGTAGGAAAAAGCTGGAATGATCTTCTGTTTTAGAAAGTTGAGACCTCAATGTCAGCCAAAGGTAGTATTGTTCCAGGCCACATTGGCTGCATCCATGTCCACAAAGTTAATGTAAATCCTGAGACAGACACGGGGAGAAACAAGTTAACGAGAGTTGACCTTAGCGTTACAAGTCATATGAAGCAGCCGTTGTGTATTTATTACCTGTCAGGAGAGATGCTCAGGTGTTTGTTGAGCAGTCCGCACAACAGTTTTGAATACTGCTTGTTGTGAGCGCCGCTGATCTTGCCGATGCTGTGGAGGGAGCAGAGGGCACAGGGGTCTCCCTTTCCTCCAAACATCATCATTTGGTCAGGGTTGATGTGCACAGCAATGTACTGGTATGCAAGACAAATGCAGTCAGATACCAAAAAAGTAAACTTGTTAAATGTTTAGGATATCTATTGTGGTCCTGTTGACGTCTTTGTACTTTTACTTTATTAAAGTTGCCACAAATAAATCGTCCTCTTAGGTTTATCATTCATCAATGCTCAGTCCAGGCCATGTTTGCATAGTTTCACAAGGATCTGCTCACATAGCAGATTAAATGCAACTGTATTTCAGTACATTTGAAACATGCAATGATCATAACAGCACAGCTAAAACTGATCCATATGAACAACACGAGGTCCACATTGATTCTCCAGAACCGAGTGACCCCAGGCCTACCTGCACGGGTTTGCCCATCGCCTTGGCCAATTCCTCCGTGGCTTCGGACAGCAGAGCCGCAGGGACGTCGCTTTTAGCCACATTGGTGTTCACCACGAACATCGGCATGATTATTGCTGTCTATTTTCTCCACTGCTGGAGCTGCTGCAGATGTTTCGCTCTCCTGCTCACAGACGGAAGAAGACGAGATTCTTCTTCTTCTTTTTTATGGCGGTTGGCAAGCAACTTATTGATGTGCATTACCGCCACCTACTGGAATGGAGCGTGGATCGGGATGCTACAAGTATATTCTCCCCCACAATAAATACAAAATAAATAAATAAAGATAATAATAAATAAATAAATAAAACTTATATCCTTTCTATCAATTTCGTTTTCTTAAGGTAATTTATTAAATAACAAAAATATTCAGAATGGAAGACAAGATAATTTCCTCTTTCTCTTTTGTAGTTTCGGTCGACAACAATGTCAGAAATTGTTCACAGCGCCCCCTATGACCCTGGGAGACGTATTACTCTAAGAGGGTGTGACGTGAACGTATTTCGGTTCATTCTGGTGTTTGTTTTGCATAATTTATTTAGTGTTGTAAAAAATAATTATATGATGGATCGAACAAAAAGGAATATTTTAAACAGATCCTTGAAAATAGACTACAAATAAACTAACCAACTAATTTCATACTCTCTCAATAATCTCCAAATATAACAGAACAAATTGTTTTTAATCCTGAACGGTTGCTAGTTTTATTACATTTCACTTGGCTGTTTAGGGTTTTGATGACAGAGCTGTATGCTCACAAAGTCACAGCAAGAGGCTGTTCATATGCCTTGGTTTTCGCAGACTTTCATACAAAACAAGTTAATCTGTTTGTCACTGCCAGCATTTACATTTATTTTCACATTTACCTACCTTTAAAATTTAACAATTTTAACGTAATTTTAATTGTTTAATATTTTAATTTTCATTCTTTCTACACTTATTGTGTTAGCCTTTAAAATCAAGAACAAGACAATTATTTTTGCGTGGCTCCAACGTGTTCGTTATCTATTTTAGACAAGATGCCAGGTTCAATAAATATTATATTCAACCTTCTGCGTGTGTTGTCAAATCAATTTAAATGTGAAACTAACGTTAGTTAGTTAGTTAGTCAGTCAGTCAGTCAGTCAGTCTGGTGCTACATATAAAAATAAAGACAGTAAATAATAAGAAGACCGTGTTTGTGTCTGATTTTATAATAAATTATTTTCTGAAATAAGACCATGTGTTAACGGACCCCAACAGTCCCGCAATTAAAAGCATTTCAGCATAAACGTGAAACTTGAACGTCGTAGTAGGGTAAATACGGTAGTGGGCAGGCATCATAAGCAGTGCTGAGGGAGCCGAAGGAGGAAAATAGTGTCAGCAGCAGCAGGAGACAGGGAGACGGAGAGGGCTGAAGTTGGATTGCGCTTCCTTTTGTCACCTCTTCTCATGACTTACTCACCCAGTGCAACCTGTAAAACCACACTGTGTGTTTTAATTTCACGTCTGCTAAGTTAAAACTTGGGTATCGTCTGCAGAAGGTGCGTATGAAGAGCTAAATTAGCCTTGATGCTAGCACTGGAAACCCTCCTGCGCTCCACTTAAACATTCTGACATGTTAGAGAGTTTACTAACAAGCGAAATGGACGAGAACCTTTCGTTTGGTGTTAGTTAAACTGATATATCACCGTGGATACGGTTAAAAGGGGTGAATGGAGGGGCTGTAGTGTAATTAAATTGTTACAGGTGTGGTGAGTACATATATACTGAGTCCTCTGAGATTGAACAGTTGATTAAATTAATAGCAGCAACTAGCTAACTTAAAGTAACGGCTACCGAGGCGATTTCCTACATCTTTAATCGATTAGGTATGATCAACTTCCAGAATCCAGTTTGTAAATCTTTGTTAACGCAGTCATCAGTCAATTAATGCTGAGTGTTGATCAGATCCACAGCTCTCCGAGTCAAGATGATGGAGGAGTCGGTGAGCGCCTTTGAGACGCATCTGACGGCCGTCATGGACAGCCTGATCCGCGCCTCGGTGTGCGAGATCAGCAAGCTCTTCCAGGAGACCGTGAACGACTACCTGGTGGAGCTGTCCCTCAACAGGAAGGAGAACGAGGCTCTCAAGCTGCGGCTCAAGCTCACCGAGAGCAAGCTGAGGACGGAGCGCAAGTACGGGATGGGCTGGGCGGCCAGCCGCCGCAACGCCGGCCTGAATGCAGGCGAGGAGGTCGGAGGGCGGCAGAAGCGGAAAGTTGACGTTGCCCGTAAGTATTTTGATGTAGAGTGGTTGAAGACTTTACCACAGCCTTTCAGTGACTAACATGTCTGTCATTTCCATCAAAGATGTATCTGCGTTTGTGTATTTTAAGTGAAAAAAGCTTTAATCTTGCTGTGCAGACACTGACACTTGTTTTGTTGGAAACCATCTGGCAAGAGCTGATCTCTCTCCCTTCCTCCTCCGCCTCCTCTTCATGATCTTTCCCTCCATCCTTCGCCACCCCCCCCTCTTTGCACTGCATTCTGGCCCTCCCACTCCTCTTTCCTTCTGCTCCCTCCCTTCCTGCCTTGCTCCTCTCCTTCTGTCTCCCCCCTCCCCTTCCTGCTCCTCCTTCTGCTCTCCTCCCCCCATCTCCTCCTCCTGCTCTGTTTCTTTCCTTGATCACGTTGCACACACACACATATACTCCCCCGCCTCCTTTCCTCTCCTGCTTCTCTCTCCACCGCCCTCCATAATTATACACTCAACTTCTCTCCTCTTTTTTTCCACTTTTCATCCTCTCCTTCAACATGTCACCCCGTTTCTCCTTCTTCTCATCAACAACTCTGCTTCGTCCTCTCCTCTGTCATTTCTGTCACATGTTTTTTTCCCGCTCCTTCCCACTCTCCTGTGTGTCCTTCTACGCCCCCTCTCCTCACTTGCTCATCATGCTTACTCCTCCCCCGGTTGATTTCTTCTCTCCTTCACCCCAACCTCTGTTTGACTCCTTTTCCCATCTTCCTCCTCCACGTCTCCCCTCTCTTTACCCTCGTCTCTCCTTCATCCTTCAATCTTTGCCTTCCAATCATCTCCTCCCACTCGTCTCTCTCCCCCTCATATTTCATCTTCTGTCTCCCTGTGTCCTCTGTCTCCGCACCTTCCTCCGCCGCCCTCCCCTAACTGCAGGAGGCAAGCTGAAAAAGGTCCCAGCAGCAGTCCATAGCAAAGGATGGCCTGGAGGTGTGTGGGAGGAAGGAGGAGGAGGAGGTGGTGACGTGGGAGGAGGAGCTGGAGGGGCTTTAGGCTTAGTAACGGGAGCAGGAGGAAGAGGGGGGAAGGAGGCCAGGGAGGCGTACCTCGTCCAGTTCCCCCGGGATGAGGAAGACGAGGGAGAGATGGAGGATGACGAGGACGGGGAGGGCAGCCTCAGCGGCGAGGGGGAGGAGAACGCCAACATCAAAGAGGAGGTGAGGGAGACGGGCTTTCTCGGTGGAGGAGTAGGAGGAGAAAGTGGCACAGCATCACCGTGTTGCTCGGCAGCTTCATGTAGACTGAGTAGGAATGTTGACGGAGAGATAATGAAGAGAGGTGATGAGAGGTTCGCTTGCATTTCTCCACCAACAAATCACAGCAGAGATGTTGGTGATAAAGAGAACGCTGTTGATTTGATTTTTTTAAGCTGCTAGACTTCCCTCTTGAGTGGAAATCTTCAACTCTCAAGTACAGCAAAGCTTTTATAATAATTCTGGCAGCGGTATGAAGCTTTTTGCTATGCAAACACATAACCAAGTGGTACGTTTTCATCTTGGCTTAGTCTTACAGTGTTGAACAAAAAAATACACCAAAGAGATAAAAATCAGTCGTACAATCACGAACTTGCAGCTGATACATGAAGAAGTTAGCATGGAATAAAGATGACATAATTACAAACATTTTAAGTCATGTTTTTCCATTGCCTTATGTCATATCACTACTACAAGTTTTTACATGATGCATGAATTAAACTACTCTGTTGCCCCTAAATAAAATCCAGTGGAACTGATTGACTTTAGAGTTCATCCGCATTAAATAATTGTCATTGATATGCTAAGATCTGAATATTAATATAAAGAGATGCTCTCCATCCAGTCTGAGTGAGCATGAGACAATTAACAAGAAAAATTAACAAAGAGTGCAAAACTGGGAGATATAAACACCAAGGCTGTGCTGCACTGTAATTACAGCAACAGGTGGATCTATAAAACACTGACACAAGGTGGTTGAATAAAAATCCATCCCACACTTTTCAGACTTAAAAAAAATGTATATATATTTTATCCTCCTCTTTTTAGAAGGCTTATATGTATAAAACTGATGCTTCTCCTCTTCTTAAATTCAGAAGCCATTTTATACTTTAATAATTAATTTACCACTGTGGAGGAACTGTGTATTTCCACTAACGACCATTTAAAATCAAACTGCATCACTATACCAATGCCAGAACGCTTAGACTATTTCTTCTCTACTCAGGGATTAACTTTTCTTGTTTTCTTTTTCAAAGTATGTGAAGCAGAAACCATCCACTTTTCATTTTTGGCATATTTCACAGGCTGTATGACATGAGTTTAGGGTTTGCTGTTATTTAGGCGAATTAATTCTTCCAGTTTATCTAATGCGTTTTGTCTCTTTCAAACCTCTGATGATAAATTATGTGCTAAAGCAAATTTAACTAAATGGCAGCCATAGGTTGGCTTTCATCTGACCATTAAGAACAAGAATCATAGCATATATTGTCTGTTAGTAGCAAACCCATTTATTTGTCTTGATTAATTGTCTTATATTGAAAATGTTTAAAAAACTGAACTGAAGTAAAAAAAACAAGACAGAAATGAGATCTTTCATTTTGGTTTAGTTCCAAACAGCAGCACCATATATGATATTTGAACATTGTCAATGTTAAATGTGAACAGTTTGGTTTGATCTATAAACTCTGCTCTCCATGACTCAGATGTTTGCTCTCTAATTCTGCAGTTTTCTCAAACGGAGGGCTATCAGCCTGCTTCTCTGAGGCTCATAAAGGAGGCTTTGAAGATGAATCTGCCCAACCAGAACCTCCTCACTGGCTCCAAACCCCAGAGTGAAGGTAATGAGCCCAGGACGCTCAGACTGAGGCAGGGCAAGTTATAAAATCTTAAAAGAAATTGAAAATCATTCTTCACACAAACGCTGTTCTCCCTCCCTCTGTATCTATCCTGCAGACCTTCCAGATTGCCCCTCAGCTCTTCATCAGAAAGTAGAGGAACAGGAGGACTGGGCACTGAAACGTTCCGAACCCACAGACGGGGGCATGACGATGGACGAGCTTCGAGGCCTGGAGTCTGCACTGAGAGCTGAGAGAGGCCGCGAGCAGGCGTCCAGGACAGTGTCGCAGGGTGATGCAGAGGTGGTGCAAGGGAGCGAGACGAGCATGGCGCCGAAGTACATCGGACTGGACGGGCTGGAGCAGGAGGGCGAGCTGGATCCTCCGCCCCCTGCTCTGCAGAGGGAGGAAGCCGGAGTGAAGGATGCTGCAAGGGCTGGAGGCGTTGATGGGGCGGAGCTCAAACTAGGCTGGTCGAAGAAGCTGAGAGAAGTCGACTGTGCTGCTATAACGCCTGCAGAGGGCGCTGTGGAGCAGGCAGAGCCAGAGCAGCTGCCCCATCCGTCTGCTCCTGGAAGCGTGGAGGAGAGCGGAGAGGAGGAGGGCGGAGGAGATCTGCTGCACTTCTGTCCACAGTGTGGAGGAGGCTTCACTTCAGAGGCGGAGCTAGACGAGCACCCCTGTCCACTAGGTGGTGCCCACTTGCAGGGCAGCGGAGAAGAAGTGGGCCTCTTCCCCTGTGCCCACTGTGGCAACACCTTCAGCCACGCCTGGGCCCTCAAGAACCACGAGTGCGCCTGCGCTGCCGAGCGGCCTCACTGCTGCGAGATTTGCGGGAAACGCTTCACACACTCGCGCTCACTGGAACGCCATCACCTGGTGCACACTGGGGAGAGACCGCACCGCTGCCCGCAGTGTGGGCGCTGCTTCAGTCGCCTTGGCAACCTGGAGCGGCACCAGCGGATCCACACAGGGGAACGTCCGTACGGCTGCGAGGCCTGCGGGAAACGCTTCAGCCGCGTTGAGTATTTAAAGAGACACCAGCTGATACACAGCAGCGAGAAGACACCGCTGCAGTGCTCCAACTGTGGGAGGAGCTTCTTTGATATCGAGCAGCTGAAGAACCATCAATGCTTCTAAAAAGGCCTCATGAAGAACAGAGAAACTCTAGAGAAAGTTGAAGTTTACGACGGAGTATCGGGGTCATTCCAAGGGGAAAAAAAATGTAATTATGAGAATAATGTCGAATCAAGTAATGTGAGGATAAAGTCATAATATTACGAGATATTTTGAGAATTACATCGTAACAATATGAGAATAAAGTTGGAATGTTATGACTTTATTCTTGCATTCATTCCACTTGTACGACTTTATTCCCGTAATATTATTTATTCTTGTACTACTGTGACTTTATTCTCACAATATTATGACTTTATTTTTGTACTATTCATATTTTCTTAGTGTGCCCCTAGTACTCTGTTTTAGAAGTTAGTTGATGAATGTGACAATGATTATCTTTGAGGTTAAAAGTGCACAAGTGGGTGATTTTTGCTGGCAAGAAATCAACAATAAAACTAATTTTATTGCAGGAAAAATAAACCCTCTGCCATTTTCTGTGGAAACGTGTAAAACCTGAACTTATTTATGAGCAAGACTACATTGCAAATATTTTTTTTTTTTTTTTTTTTAGCAATACTTCACTTGTACTAGAGCCCCGTTCTCTTCCTGCCAATACAATTGACAGTTTTGTAAGCTTTGTATTTTGTATCTTTGTGTTTTGCTCTCTGTTACAAAATTAAACATTTCGATTCATTCTAAACCATCGCACACCTGGCTTTATTTTAAGGTTCATAATGAGATGATGAGAGCCTATAGAGGGCGCTGCATAACCGGTAGAGTGAAGCTGAACTAGTTGAGATGAACACGTTTGTCCGTTAGGTGGCGCCACTTTGTCTTTTCCTACGGCTCGAGGGTGTCCCGGATGATCAACCAAAATGGGTGGTTTTCCTCGTTTTATCACAAAACCTTTATCTATTAAATTATGCTCCATCTAATATCACCACTTTATTTCCCTGCTATATTGTTTATGTGAATTGCATGGCATAAAAATTAAAGAATCAATTTTTGCAAGCAGCTTTGCACAAAATTCATTTAAAAAATCAATAGCCCGACAGATGGTATAATAGGATTATAAGTGAACTGAACTGAAAATGGAAGCTAAAATTCATCAAGAATAATATTAATATATTATATTAATATTGTAATTATTTTATGCATGACTCATTTTTGTTTTCATCAATTGAAATAAAGACTCCAGTTCATGCCAAGAAATGCTTTATTAAAATTTTGTGAAAAGAATACATTGAAAAATCATCATCATTTTCCATCAGTAAAAATGTTCCACATATAACTTTTGTTCTGGGCTAACTTGAGCTTTTTGCATGTTACTTAGCTCCACACTGCCCATCAAACAGAGTGATGTTCATGTTTAGCTTCTTTTTCAGGATCGTCTCCAGTTCCTCTAAGGGCATTTCCTTAACATCATAGCCTGAATTTTTGGGGCCTTTCTCCACCACATCATCTCCACTGTTGGGATCGTTTCTTCCCACAGCAGCATAAGTGGGGAAGTATTTTCCCTGATCCTTTCCAACATTATTGTCGTTGCAGCAGTAGGCAGACCATATGTACTCAGGAATGAACACCCTATCTTTGATTTTGTTCTCTCTTGACTGATAAGGGATGATCCCGGTAACGACATACAAATTATCTTTGCAGACATTTTGAAAGCTGGTCGACATCTTCTGTTCAAACTTGTTCCAGTCCTGGTTATTGGAGATAGCTGCTTGAGGAACGATGTTTGTCAGGGTAAAAGTGGCCGTCCGATCGTCCTTTGTTGCTTGGTGGCTGCTGGGGGCGAGATGGCCTCTGGTATAGCCAGAGTGTTTGTAGTCATCATCCACGGCCTGGCTCTCCTTCACATTTTGATCTGGGTTTTTGATGTACATCATACTTTTGTCACCTTTGCTGTTTGCCAACTAAAATATACAGAAAGAAAGAAGAAAAGAAACAGAGAAAAAAGAAGGAAAGATAAATAAAAAATAAAGGCAGGTCATTTAAAAATGATAAGCAAAATTCATTCAGTCATTGCTTACACTGTTTATCACTGAAATAGCAAAAACGACCAAATGTTAGTGGAATAAAAATATTACATGAGGCTTTTTCTAGTATAACTGATTATTTTCATTCCCAACTATTTCCTGGGGATGAAAACCAATTTGGACATTGGGTCTTACCTGAGGCTCAATCATCCATTTAGGATGAGGTCTCTTCCCATCTGGACTGTGGAGTTTATAGGCAGAGTACAGCGGTGTCCGATACTTTGAGTTATACAGGGTGGCAAAGCGGTAGGAGTTAAGGTACAACTGGCAGATATACCGATACTCTGGTCCAGTGATGCCTTTGGGTGGTTCGTTTCTGTAGAAGAACTGAAGGCAACTGTTAAAGTTTGCAGCAACCTCGCCATAAACCAAGCCAGAAAAGCAGGTGAGGAGAAGAAACAGAGCTCCGTTTGACATTGTCTTTCTTTCAGTCCCTTGGAGCAAGATAGTAGAACTATACTTCGTGTGAAGGACAGGAAAAATATGTGCAAGAGATGGAGCCCTTGGTTAAATACTACGTGAAAATCATAGAGGAAGTGGCTTGTGGCTTGATAACACTGTTATCAAGCTACTTAGAAGTTTCACATTAAAAACAGCGGTTGCAACATTTTACATAATGTTTATTGGAACGGAAATTTATTAATATGTCATTCAGTCACATTTCTTGCAAAATTTCAACAGGAGTAAAGCAGCAACACATGTTGAACTGTGCAAAAGAGTATGAGTAATTAGCAAACTGCAGAAAAAGTATTGATTTGACAAATCGTAGTCTATTTACCGTCAACACACACACACACACATGCATGCCCATGCACCCACACACACCCACACACACACACACACACACACACACACACACACACACACACACACACACACACACACACACACACACACACTCACACACTCTCTGTGCCTCATGGACAAGACAGACAAAAAAGAAGCCGTGGAGCTCCATCTTCTCCATCAGTCAAAAGTAAAACTCTTAAATGTGATCAACTCTCCAACAATCAGCTGTTACAGCAAAACATTTACTGATTGTTTACTATTACTGAGGATTACTACATGTTGAGATTAAAGTTTTTCTTTTGACTCAGTCAGTTGGTGGACTCTAGTTTGATGTTTCTAGGTTGAAAACAGCTTAAAATTGCTACTTTTTTGAATGAACTTTAAAAATGTTAAAGCTTATTCTGGCGTTGCTAAAACCTCCATTTTGTGGAGGTGGAGGCGACACAGCAGCATCCTCTCTGACTCATTATGAGACTTATACTCTGCCTTTTGTGGGTTTTTTGATGATAACAGGTATAAAGCATAAGTTCATACAGCACAGAGACTATTGGGTAATTTTTTGTTCAACACAGTAGTGTGGAAGCGTCCTTTTATTGTAGTTCTCGCCTGCTTTCAGAGATCGTCTTAGATAACACAGTGGAGACAACATGAGTGAAAACATGCAAATACAAATTGCTCTCAAGCTGGAAATATTAAAATGAGGTCTAACCATGTTTTGCTTTTTTTTTTCTTTTTTTTTTTTGCCTGTCAGCAAAACGAGAAGTTAGATAAGCTTAGGCAGTGGCGCAATTAGTAGGACTGTTGCCTTGCAGCAAGAAGGTCTTGGGTTCAATTCTGCATGGAGTTTGCATGTTCTCCCTGTGCATATGTGGGTTCTCTCCGGGTATTCTGGCTTCTTCCCACAGTCCAAAAACATGACTGTCAGGTTAATTGGTCTCTCTAAATTCTCCCTAGGTGTGTGTGTGTGTGTGTGTNTTCCTCCCACAGTCCAAAAACATGACTGTCAGGTTAATTGGTCTCTCTAAATTCTCCCTAGGTGTGTGTGTGTGTGTTTGCATGGTCATTTTCTCCTGTGTCTGTGTTGCCCTGCGATGGACCGGAGACCTGTCCAGGGTGTACCCCGCCTGTTGCCCATTTACAGCTGGAAATAGGCACCATCTTCCCTCCCGACCCCAGTGGCTTAAGCATGTAAGAAAATGGATGAAGGAATAAGATCTAAAACTCAGCATAAACAATAGGTTTTGGGCCTTAGGTCTTAGATTACAAGCTGAAGGATATGACTTCAAGCTTTTGAGGTAATTGTTCCACTTGTTTAATTGTGTAATTGAAGACTTTATATCACTTCTGTGTTTTCCATCTGAAACCAGATTTGAAAAATTGCACTTGCTTATTAAATGCTTGTAAATATCTGTTACTTCTGATCAGAACCACAACTGCTTATATTTTTCATCATTTTTCATTGTTTTGTCATTTTATCTGTTAATTCATGTATATGTTAAATGTGAACAAAGTGCCGATCTCTGCTTAGTTCTGTCAATAACAGTAATTTTCAATATTTGGTCATTTTAAATTCAATTAAATTCAGTTTATTTCTATACGAACAATTCACAGCAAGATTTATCTTGAGGCACTTTTCAAAAATAAAAGTAAGTTTAGTTCAATCACACTGACAGATTCAAAGCCAAATGAATATATTCCAAATTGATCACACAGTGGAAAAATTGGACCAATACATGAAGCATCCAGTCTGGTGCCTGTCTTGTCATAAAGAAATCAACATAAAGTGGCTTAAGGCAATTCAAGTTTATTTGTGTTGCACTTTTATTTAATGACACATTGTTTTAAAACAGAGAATAACTTATTGAAGAAAAAAACATATAACACATGAAGTCCAGATGCTAAAATTTTTGCCAAGTCTATTATTATAATAAAAAGCCTGAAAAGATTATGGTTATTCCCCTACTATTCATTTTAATGTAACATGGACCCAGAATTAAAAGAAAACAACACATTTATTCTGGCTGACTACAACATTTTCAAAATTATCTTCTTCAAAGATGGGGTTTGCAGGAAAAACGCTGGATTTATGAAATCCATTACTAAAAATATTTACAAAGTGGCATGAATGATCTCAACAGCAAGTAAAAAAAACCCTTATATAAATGGTTTTATATAAGGTTTTTGACAGTTCCCATCAAATAGGGTGACAGACATATCCAGCCTCCGGGACAAGATGCCCTCCAAAGTCTCCAAGGTCATCTGCTTCACATCATAGCCTCGTAGAGAACGCTTCACTTTATTATTAACAGGCACAATCTCCTGTCCGCTGCTGGGATCATTTCTTCCCACTGCAGCATACATAGGAAAGAGCTGCCTCATCCCCTCGGGAAGGTTCGGTTTGAATACGGGGCAGCAGTAAGCAGACCACATGTACTCAGGAACAGACACTCTGTTATTGATCCAGTGAGTCTCTGATTCGTAAGGCATGACACCAGTGATTACATACATTGGCCCGATGCAGAAGTTTATGTACCTCTGCAACACCTCGTTCTCCAGCACGTTCCATGGGCCAGAGTTGGAGCCGATCTGCTGAGGCACTATGTTTGTCAGAGTAAAAGTGGATTCTCTGTCTTCCATCGTCCCCTGGTGCAAACTGGGACAGAGGTGACCTTTGGAGAAGCCGGAGTTCCTGTAGTCTTGGAGGACCGCTTGGCTTTCAACCACATTCTGATCAACGGTTTCATTAAAACGTCTCATTTCAGGACTGGCACGGGAAAACGCCAACTGAAAACAGAACACCAATGATTTAATGATTAATTCAATTAATTATTTTATTAATTTTACAAGCTACAATACTATGCAACACTCTGATCATAGACACAAACATTGTTTTAGGATACATTCAGTTATTTTTTCCACATTAAATGTTGAGTATGAATCATTTTACATGCAAAATGTTTTTGAAAATTCAATCTATGTTTGTACAAGGCATCTGGGTAGAAATAGCCAGAAATTGTGCTGATGTAAGAGTCGCATAACATCAACATATTTCTACTCAAGTAAAAGTAACATGGAGTTGATTAAAAAATAAAATTACTCATGTAAGAATATAAAAAAATGTTCAGTGAAAAGGTTACTTAAACACTGTTTAAGTCGATTTGTGAAAATGTAGCCGTCATACAGACAAAGTGTAAAATGATGTGTTGTTTCTGGTACTAAGAATAATAAAATAAAATGAAAAAATTTGTAAAAATAAATCACATCATTACAAAATAATGATTCAAGTAAAATAAAAACTACTTTCCAGAACTACTACCTTCAGCAGGTAATGTGTTAGAACAGTGCAAAGTAGTTCTTGTGACAAAATCTACTACTTGGTCTCCAAATGACACAAAAGGTTCAACAGAGACAAAATAACATCAAAAATAACTAAGTGTGCTGTAAAGCCAAAAGTTTTAACATTTCAGCTAATTTTATTTGTTCATCCTTGAAGTAACTCAAGATCAGTAGAGTATTCACAAGTCAAAGTAGCATTGCTTCATAATGATATTAATCTTAAAAATATAAACTACTAATAGTTTTTCAAAAAGTTACTTGTATAAGTCTGAGTAAGTTCTGCTAGTTAAGAACTCAGTTATTTTTTTTATGATTTAAAATGATTTAAATCACAACATTTATAAACAGCAGCATTCATAATATTTTAATTAATATTTTTTAAGAATAAAGGACTGCTTCTTTAAAGAACAGTACTTATTTTACCTACCTGTGGTTCATACATCCAACCGTCTTTGGGCCGCTTCCCGTCCGCAGGACTCAGTTTGTAGGCGGAGAACAAAGGAGCCCGATGCTGACGGCGATACAGGCTGGCAAAGTGATATCTGTTCTTGTAGCGCTGGCATATTTGCTGATACTCTGCTTTCTCAAGACCCATTGGAGGAGTTCTGTTATAGAAGAAGTCAAGGCACTGATAGAAGTTGTTGCTGACCTCTCCGACAGTCAGACCACCAAACCAGAGAAGGAGGAAGAGCAAGGCTGCCATGGAGGTCGGTAGGGAGTTCCTCTGAGACATCCTGTGGAACAAACTGGTCAAATGAGATGAATCTGTTAGAGAGAGTTGGAAGATCTGCTGACACGTTTCCTCTTCAAAAGCTTTAAATTAATGTTTCTCTCAGACAGAGGCTTTATATAGAGCTGAAACCTTGATGATTGCATTTTGAACAACACCTATTTTCTGCACAACTTCCCAGCTGACCGGCAGAGCTTAAGGAAAGTCCCACTTTTACGTCATTTCAAAACTGATGGTCATAGGAGCAGAAATTGCTGTTTAGTGATTTGTAGAAATTAGATGGCGTCCCAAGAAAAAGTTTTGTCTAATCACGAGTATCTGCAGAAACAATCATGAGATTGACAAAAACGTGGTTATAGCCACAGGAACTGACAGCTCAGTTTCTGTTTGGCTGCTCCAGAGGTTGTCGCGGTCTCGTTTTAGTCTATTTCATCGGAAGGTTTTAATGGCATGCATATTCAAAGCTAACTTTGAACAATTAGAAAAATGACATATGTATGATGAGTTTTCTTAAGACCTTGCTGGGACATTCTTTAATCCTAAAAATGTTCTTCAGGTGACAGAAGGCTGACTTTGTAGTTGCTTTATGTGTCTTTGAGGGTTCAGGTCTGAGTCCATCACTACACCCAGATTTTGGGCCTGATCTCTAGTTTCCAGCTGTAATAACTGAAACTGTGTACTAACCCCACATGGTTCCTCTTAAAGTCAAAAAATAATAACTTCAGTTTTGTTTCTGATCAGCTGGACAAAGTTATGCCACATACAGGCATTGATTTCTTCTACTCATTTGTTCAATGCTTGGATGGGTTCAAAGTTACCTGGTGACATCGTAATGTAGAACTGTATACCACCTGCATAGTTGTGGTAGCTAATATCTTATTACATGTTAAACTCTGGACTAGCATGTACATATTAAATAGGAGTGGTCCCAGTATTAAACCGTGGGTTACCCCATGTGATTTTTTTCTCAACTCCAGTGAGAAGCTTCCTATTGACACAGAAGTCCTTGTTCATAAGATTTGAACCAGTCAGGTTCTGTACCAGAGAGTCTGACCCAGCTCCCCGTTTCTTCACCAACAGACACCAATAAAGTGGATAGTGAATATGTGATATTGTGCTTTTTAATTAAAGCATATATAGGGGTTGGATGATATAAGCATTTCTTATCAGCCGTGATAATTATTGATTAAATCTTTGTTTGAAGTAGCTGAAATAGTACCAAACTGGGGATTTGTCCTTTCCTGTTTCCCATTGAGCTGTTGACGCCATCCTTGGAAATTTGGGTAATAAACAATAAATTTTCGAATTATGTGCTCCTCTTTCCTTACCAGAAGTAAAAATAGATGCAAGTTAATTTTCTTATGTGAGACTATTTTTTTTTACTCAATGTATAATCACTAAATGTGTTTTTAATTTCCCTCTCTGTGAGGAAAATTAAAAGATCACATATTAAGCATGATTAGCTTAGATGAAAAAAAAAATCTTATATTTTCTTTTGGTCCTGTGGTGGTGCTTTGACTTTTTCAGCTGTACCACCACTGATTCAGCATATCATACCTTTACAAGAATTGCAGCATTTCTTATTATTATGCAATGTCTCATGAAGCTTCATGACACAATGACACTATTGAGTGAGTCAACTGTTATTGTTTCTCTTTCAGTATTTCACACATTTCTGCGTTATTATGATCCATCTTTCACAGAAACTATGACAGATTAGTCAACTACGAGAAGTTCGTAATTACACCTTTCAAATAACGGTTGATCTTTGAGATAATATGTTTTCATTTTGAAAGAAACTCAATGTTTCTGTTTCCAAAATTGCACAACTTCTTTTGTGGCGTAAACCTTCCATGCATGAATTATGATCCTTTATGTCAGGATTTTTTCCAAAGTGTTTTGGATTTTCTTAAGGCATAAAAAAAGGTAGGGATCAGTTGTAATTTTCTCCAAATACAAAGTTGTCATTTGGAAAACATATCGGTAATATTGTTCTTTAGTTGTTACTTGATGTCAATATTTTTTTTTACCTGCAAGAGTCCTCTACAGGAGAGTTGGTTGGCATACTTTTTCGTCTGTCTGCCATAATGGATTTAACAAAATTTGCAGTGGCTGGCTGCTAGTTGACAGCAAGGGCGTAGGAACGAGTTTATCATTGAGGGGACACATGTGGGAAACCTGACAGATCCGTAAATAGCTTGAGAAGAAATGTCAAAAGCAATGGTGTCATCACCATGTTTCTTAGTAAAGCGTTACTCCAATCTAACGCATTAGATTAGTAGCAACTAATCTAGTGCATTACTATTTTACAATCCAATAATCAGAGACAGAATTACAAGTGATTTTTTATAGGCCTACTTTTCTCATGCAGCAGTTTAATGCATTAAGGGGAGAGGATGGGTGCCCAATAGTGGATTTTTCATTTCATTCATTTCTGCCTCTTTCTAAAACTATAAGTTAAAAAAACAGCTAGTAAAATAGGACTCATCAGTTTTAAATTCAATACAGTAGCTTGTCCAACAGAAATAAAATCTAAAAAAACAATTTTGCTCTTCTGGATTAACTTTGTTCATCAGTGTAACCGTTTGCCCTACAAAAGTAGATAAAACATTATACTTTTCACATCTAACAGACACCTTAGCTCACAGGTGTCAAACTCCAGTCTTCAAGGTGTCCTGCAGTTTTTAGATGTGCCACAGGTACAAAACACTAGAATGATATGGCTTAATTACCTCCTCCTTAGATAGATACCACTATAGTGAGAGCTATGCATGAAAGGGTTAAGAAAACGTTTTCCCATTGCATTGCAGCTGCATCTCTGAATAGGAATTAACGTTTTGTTTCTGCTGTTAAATACTGATAGGTAAAACCTAGGTTTGGTGGTTTAATTATTTTCCATTATACTTTCCATTGTAGAGTTCTGCATTTTCTGCTCATTCTTCACATTTTACGTCAAACTCTGATCTATTTTACTCGTCTAGTTTAGCTGTTCTGGTTTGTTACTGGGATCTCTCTAGTTTTATATGACTGGAAGAGCTAATTTAAAGAGTATTTAAGAGTCTTGAAAGGTATCTTCAAAAACTTTACCTTCGTAGACTTACCCGGGTTCAGTAGAGAAAGCTACCCTAACCCTATTAATGTTTTATCTGCTGCAGCACAAAAACAAAACAAAGTTTGGAAAAGGGTTGCTGCTTGTAGAATGCGTCATCGCCATCTAGTGGTTAATCAGTCGAATTACACTTGACACCATTATTCATAACTGGATCAAGGTTGCTGTTCAGAAAGGGTGTAACTTTGTGTTGCAAGTTGGTGGGGACGAAGAGGAGCAGGGGTTTGTGCTGATGCACCAAAAGACACTGGAAGGCCTTTTCTTTTCTAGTGCTAAGAATGAAGCCAAATCTTTCATGTGAATGCCAGATAGTCTTATTCAATAAATTATGATATGATGTGTCTTTAATATAGCAAATAATAAAGACGCAAAACCTCTTTTTGAGACTGGTTGGGGCAGAGTGACCATCGATATTACTGGATTCTATAAAATGTGGCTTAAAGCTGAGATGCTGATGTTTGGATATGTAAAATATATATTCTCTCTGCTAATAAATCTAGTTTGGTTTCTGTCAGTTCTAGAAACAAGAGAGAAGAAACGCTACCGCCTCACCGGCTGCGCTTCCCAGCATTTGAATAGGAAAATGCAAAAATTCTGCGATTTTGAAGAAAAATAATCATAATTGGTTAGGCTAAGAAACACGTAATTGATAAGTCACGTTATTGCTTGGATTTTAATCGGTGCGTTTTGCATCCAGTGAAAACAAACATGCTGTTAGTTTAGTGATATTTCCACAGTTGTGGCCTTGACTGGTCTTGACATAAAATCCCGAGTCCTCAGCGCCCGAGACGAAGACAAGACCGAGACCATCAAAAAATGGTCTACAATACTCTCATTCGATTAGTGTCCACCTCTGCCTACAAAGAGAGAGAAACAGACTTTATTGGTCATTCAACTGCACATTTACAATGTAAACATTGTGCAAACAACAGTCACAAGACTCCAAATGAATGATGAATAAAAACTAGTTTTAAAAAGTAGATATTTAGATATATATATACAGTAAAAATATTAAAGGAAGTACCCTAACCCTTACCTTAGCAACAGAAGGGATGAAGCTGGTGTGGAATCAGGTTGTTTCTGCATTTGAAGCTGCTGAACCTTTTCCCAGAAAGCAGCCGGGAGAAAAAAACCATGGCGATGATTCACTGCAATCCTTCCTGTTGAATCCAGGACACAAAGCAAAGTTTATTTGGTTGAGCTTAAAAGCAATCACTGATAATTGGTCATTATTTGCAGAGATGCAGTTGTGAACAAACTGAGCTCAAAGACAAGGAAAAGATGAAAGATGGTCTGTTAAGACAACAATCAAAAACATCTTTCTTTGTACTTTAACAATGTATGTTAGCCAATTAGTTTACATATGAAATTAAAATAATAAAAAAAAACGGTATACTCTTTTAATTCAGCTGTAGTGGAAACATCAAATCAAACTTAACAGTAATCCAAGTTTTAATAAAAAGTTTAGATTTATCGTCTGTGTTAAAATTCAAGGATTTATGGGAGGCCCCTCACGGGCTAATATATATTTGTTCGCTCATGCCTTGGGCCGGCTGTGTTTTGATCTTTTTGGCTTAGAAATCATTTCTTTTCAGTTTGTCTTTCTTTTTTTTCCGTCTTTCTTAGAAATCCCCTCTAACCGCTGTGGGCTACAGTCGTGCGCCTCGTGATTAAACCTGCCCATTGCGCAGCAGCTCTGAGCCTGTTTCAGCACGCCTTCCGTCCTCTTCTTGAAAGCACAAGCTCTGCCGTCAGCTCCAGGCCACTCCCTTTCTCAGCTAAAACGGAAGATTAGTCTGGTCTCCGCTTGCCACAGAGTTTCTCTTCGGGAAAGCTATGAGCGCGGCGGAGAATGGCGGAGTCCAGCGCGCTTGAGGAGCTGCAGTCAGAGCTCACCTGCCCGGTGTGTCTGGAGCTGTTCCGCGATCCGGTGATCCTCGAGTGCGGACACCACTTCTGCCAGGTGTGCATCATCCAGTGCTGGGAAGCGAAGGCGGACGAGCTTTCCAGCTGTCCGAAGTGTAGGAAGTCGTGTACGCGCAAACTGCGGCCCAACTCGCTGCTGTGCAACGTAGTGGACAGCGTGCGCAGAGCCCGGGTTATGGACGCAGCCGCGGGGACGCTTGAGTGGGACCCCGAGGGGCCCCTGGAGATGCCCGAGGAACGAGAGCTGGGCTCCAGCATGAACAGCGTGGTCTCCTCTATCGGACACTGGCCTCACCTGGTTTTGGACATGTGTGAGGAGCATGAGGAGAAGCTCAAGCTGTTCTGTGAGGACGACCAGCTGCCCATCTGCCTGGTGTGCGGGATGTCCCGGGACCACAAGACCCACAACGTCATCCCGATTACAGAGGCCTTTGAAAACTACAGGGTAGGCCTTTCTCTATTTTTTTTTCCTGTCCACATCCTCCCCAGCGCAAACTATTTATAAACTATCATACAAATGGCACCATGAGGCTTTAACTAAGCATCATGACAACTGGATAAGTAAGATGAAACGCAGAGATCCAGTCAGGAAGTGCTTTACTGGCTGGTCTGTAGTTTTAACAGAGCGAGTGCAGCATGGCAGGTTGGTTTTGAAAGCACACTCCCTGTTTGTCCAGACGACATATCTTTCTGGAATTCAGCAGACACCTGTGAACTTTTCCAACTCTCCTGGAAACATAATACTTTTTGTGTGTGTCTGTTTATTTTTTTCTGGTGCTAAATCATCTTTTTGTACTTCGCAATGCTCAGCTGAGGTGTGTGAGGCATCATATGAGTCCAATTCCAGTTTGGATGCTCTCAGCGCAAAACGCAGATGGGATTACCTTTCAGTAATCAAGTTTGTCTCTCTGGCTTCTTAACAATATTTCTCTTTTATTTCTGTCCGAACAGGATAAGCTGGCTGTGGCTTTGGAGAGAGTTCAGCTGCAAACAGAGGAGGCCACATTCTTCCAGAAACAGGCCAATGATAAGATTCTACTCATGAAGGTACTAAAGCTGCTCTTTTCTATTAACCTTACACTCAGACTGCCTGGTCAGAGATTTTTCCAGGGAGTTTGGGAACATCCACCTGCGTTTCTGCTCCTTCAGCTGTTAGTCAGACCAGACTGGGGGTTGACTGATGATGACAGGTAGTGTCTTAACAGGTTGTTACCCGGCCTTGCTTGAACGTGATGACTCTCATGCTGAGGTCCAACCTTAAATGCAACAACAGAGAAGTAGCGGCAAGTCATGTTTGTCTGCCTCACACTCTCTGTATTCACGCACGCAGAAATGTTCACAATGTGCAAATACCCTGTGGGAGACTGTGTGTGCTAAACTGAGTTATGCGAGTTGTGCTGCGTGGGGTTGTTTCTGCAGCAGTAGATAGCTTTACAAACTGTTTTCTCTTCCTCTCTCTGCTGTCTGTTTGACCTACTTTATGTGCACATTCACAGATTTTCACTTCTTGGTTTCTGTCACTATGGCAGGATGTGGATGAGCAAAACGGAGTTAATACGTTAGTATGTTTTTCTGCCTCTTCCTGTAGGTTTCTGTTTCTGTGTGTTTCTTTTCAGTGACAGAAGCACATGACTGACGAGCCTCTGCCAGACCGACAGGAATAACAAACACTTAGTGTAATGTTTGGGTTTTAACAGAGTTTGATTTTACACCTGATTGCTTTTCCAATGAATTGCATTGACACTTTGATTCCAATAGATGAGTTATACTTTTGATTTCTTTTAATTATACTGTTTATGTACAGCAGGTTTAGTGGAAGAAAACTGAACTAGATACCATATTTGCTATAATAGCTACATAATTTAGTGGAAACAATTAAAATATGCTTTTGATTGTTTTCTTTATCTCTAGATACAAATCTGACCCATATTTCTGCTGCATTTATATTAGATTGTTTTTGTTAAACTGGGTGATATTTTGAAAGATGACAAGGAAAACTTTTTTTTTTACCTTCTCTGGCTTTTTCAGAACATTATGCCTTTTCTTTCATACATTTAGCAACAGACATGCCAAAACTTCATGTTGACGTGAGTAACTCTATACATTTTGTTATGGAAAACTGCAATCCTGAAATTTGTAATTGTGAAAACGAGAACAACAGAAAACATCAAGTTTTAAAGACAGAGTTAAATATCACATTTCATCTTTGCTGCACAATTCACACAAAAGAGCTTTTCTTTTAAAGAAAGATTGTGCTTTTAATAATCTTTATGGACCGTTTTTTTTTTTTTTAATTATTGCCTTTGGATTAAAAACAAAGCTTTACTCAAATAGATTTGTCCAGAAAGTTTCTTAGTTTCCCAATGAAACTCGAGTCTCTGCTCTCAGTGACCACAGCCTTCGATGTGATTCAGGGGCAAGCAGGAGACCTGGAGGAGCTGGTTACCGCTGAGTTTGGCCACCTGAGGGAGTTCCTGCTTCACGAAGAGGAGAGCATGAAGGAGAAGCTGCAGAAGGAGAAAGAAGAGAAGCTCGACCAGCTGGAGGAGGCTCTCACACGGGCCACAGAGCAAATCAGCCAGCTGGAAACCACGGCAGAAAAGCTTCGCCTCAAACTGAGAGAGCAGGAAAATCCAGAACAACTCAAGGTGAGTAGCTAGAGGACAGAAGAGAAGTTTGATTATGATTAATGCCAAAGATTGTATCAGTCTTCAGGTTTCGACACGGTGTTTTGTAACAACTGTTTCTGTTCTTCTCCAGGGAATCAAAGATTTCATTGGAGGGTGGGTATTTCTTTCATCCTAACCAAAACATTTCAACATCATTGATGTAAGACAGAATTATAGGTCACATCTTCTTTACCTCCATGTGACCGTTGTCCTGATGAATGTCACAAGGTAATGGCGTAATGTTTTGTAATCACCGTAAGTTGAGCTGTAACAGGATGTCAGGGCATGATTGTGGTCATGTGACTCAACGCCGTCACAGATGAGTAGCAGCAGGCAGAAGGACCTAATCTAAGGGTCTTCATGGAAATGTGTTGAGCCAAAGGTAAATGTTAAGCAATAAGGTTACAGGTCTTGAGTCCTATTTTATCAGTAAATGATGTTATATTCAATAAAGTATGTATGTACGTCATAAAACTTATTTCTTAAAGATTTCTAAAGTCAGCAGTGTGGTTTTTATCAACACCATGTTGTACCTTTTCCGCCTTCTAGGGCTGAGAGTTTGTTTGAGCGCCCCCCAGAGGTCAGTGTGGATCTGAAGTCAGGAGAATATCTGGGACCCCTGCAGTACAGGACCTGGAGGAAGATGAGCTCCATCTTTCGGCCAGGTATGAGCTCCTGTCTGTCCGTGCTTCATAGACAGCACACATAGTGAAGGAATCCCATCTGAAATAAAATAAATAAGTTTATTTGTTGTGCCTTGCAAAAACAGTCATATCCGTGACATTTTTTTCAAAATAAACTCAACATATTTTAGTTCGTTTTATTGGGATATTATGTGATGGACCAATATTAGAGGTTTCTGAATTGAAATAAAAGAAACATGTTTTAGTTTTTTTTATACCAATAAAAATCTGAAAAGCGTGTTGCACATATTGAACACATCCTGAATATTCTGAATTTAAAACATTTCTGAGTTCTTCAATCCATTATCTGAAAATAAAGAGTTGCACCGCAAACCACTAAAACAAATTGTGCTACTTCCCTCCTAAAATTATAGAGGCAGGAAGAAAGCTTTAGGTCAAATCTTAGTCATGTGTGTTAAGTCAAATTGAGAATCTGTGGCAAGATTTGAAAGTTGATGTTTTCAGACACTGTTTTCAAAGATGAATGGGGAATATTTTCAGTTTCAATGTATGAAGCTGGTAGAGACAAACCTAAAATGTGTTTTTTTTTAAAGTTTAGAATTCATAGGGTTGAAAACAAATATATGCCACTAATTTTGTATTTTTCATTTGTAAAATTTATTCTGATCCATGTTTCTGGAGCTCTCATTCGGTGGAGAAACTCAGTGGATCCTTTAAAAGACTTCTGCATTTCTCTCTGCATTGTTACAAATGATGTTGAGTATCATCTCATTTCTTTGCGGTTGTTGAATTAAAGATTTTATGGTCCAGTTTCTTCTCTGTATTTACACCGCAAACCACCAATCTTTCTCTCCTGTGTCCTCCCAGCTGTCTCAGCGGTGACCCTTGACCCAGACACAGCCTACCCCTGCCTGTGGGTGTCTCCTTGTCACACCAGCGTCCAGGTGGGGAAAATCAAATCAAACCTTCCCAACAATCCGGAGCGCTTCACCCGCTACAACATCGTGCTTGGCTCTGAAGCGTATTCCTCAGGCAGACATTACTGGGAGGTGGAGGTGGGCAACAAGAAAGCGTGGGGTCTGGGCGTAGCCAAAGCCTCCGTCAACAGGAAGGATGAGATCAGCCTTTGCCCAGACGACGGCTTCTGGACTCTGGTCCGTCGATACAAAAACGACGGCACCAGCGAGTACGAAGCGTGCACCGACGCAGACGACACCTTAATATTTCCCTCCAAAGCCCCCAAGAGGGTGGGTGTCTATCTGGACTATGGAAGAGGCGAGGTGTCTTTTTATGACGCTGCAGAGATGAGCCACCTCTTCACCTTCTACAATGCAGACTTTAAAGAAGCCGTGTTCCCTTACTTTAACCCCTGGCCAATCATCAACGGTCAGAACAGAGAGCCTCTCACCATCGTAACCCCACACTGGGGTTAGACGCAGGAGATTCCTGCTACGGACCGTTATGGACTCGTCTCATGATCATTCACGTGTCTGAATGACAAAGAATTCCTGTCTGCATGACCCTGACCTTGTCCAGCAATTAAACTCCTGAATGACTGGAGAAGAAAGCAAAAATGAACTTAAATAGCACTTTAGCACCTAACAGTCTCCATGCAAAGATCTAATTCAGTCACTGAGGTGTTGGCTTAACAAATATGATCTGAGTAGCTAAAGCCTGATCTGAACTCTGCAGATTCATGGTTGTTTGTCTAATTTAGCATAGCGTTACTTTAGACAGGGGACAAAGTCAGCTGATGTCAGTGACACCCAGTGCAAACCTGCATTAGTCAGTTTGAAACACCAGATGCGATAGACAAAACCCATTCCTGCACTTTTGAATTGCTTTTTAGCCTTCCTTTCTGTGCTGCCTTTTCTACAAACTGTTTTATACTAACACCTCACTTCATGGTGTTTCTGTCTTTGTTTTTACAATATCTGGTGTGTCATGTACACTTTTCCTGTTTAGGACCCACATCGGTTCTGCCTCACGTAGAAATACATGCAGAACATAGTGGAAATTCACCTGCACATGCAAATAAATAAAACACACGTTCGACACAGTTTATCTTTTTAAATAAATCCCCCAAATAGGATTGACTTACTTATTTTGAGTCCTGCATAACTGGGTCACCGTTGCTAAAAAATACACAAAAATACAAATACGCTGCCTCTTTTTTCAGAATAAAATCTGCTTCTTCTTTTGTTTATAGATTCAGGTTTTTGGTAGAATCAACTGTTTTGTTCATTTTCAGACGGTAGAAAACATGGACTAAATGTATCCGTTCGTGTGCAAATGGATCAGCAATATTTGTTGTAATAGAACAACTATTTTCTAAGACTAATTGCTTAAAATTTGTATTGAATTCTTTTAAGATATTTTTTTAAATTTCACTATAATTTTTTGACACAAAAAAAATTTATATTCAGGACTATTTAATTTTTTAAAATCCAGTTTGCTTTTTATGAGCAAAGTTTTAGATTTTTAGGATGCAGTCATATGTTGTACAATTGTCACCATCTTACATTTGACCAACACTTATCTCCTAACTACATTTAATTTAATTGTACTTGTTTAGAGTCTCTACAAATTAACTGTGTGTATTAATGTTGTGAGGTTGTAAATTTGTCATAAAATTTACATTTGAGTTTGTTGTAATTGCTTCTTCCACTAGAGGGCAGCCAAAATTAATACCATTGGACGCAGCATTTTGTTTAAAGAGCTTTGTGTACTTGAGTTTTAGAGCTCATGCATAGAATCAAAAAGTTATTTTTTTTGTTAGTTTTCTTCCTTGTTATATATGTAAAAAAAAACCAAAAAAACAGACCATTAAGAAGCTTATTACTGTCCATGAAGAACAGTGGTGGTAGTTTTTGTTTTCTTTTTCTTATTTTGCTGCTTTTAAATCAAGTCCATTCTGAGTGAAAAACACCAAAATCTATAGGTTATGTTAGGTTAAACTTTATTAATCCCGTAGGGAAATTGAGGTTGTCTGTTGCTCACACATAAATTCACATCCACACAGCATTAAGATCGTACAACTGGAGACATCCATAAAAGGTACACAAATATAATAAATACATTACCACTAAAAGAGGTCTAGTAAAGTGCTTAAATATGTTAAAATACTAGTTACAGAGAAACGGGCCAAAGTTTCTTGAACTGGACATGACGGCCGAATCGAAAGAGCAAATGTTCAAGTTCAGCTTTATTATTCTACAGTTTTTCTCAAGAATAAGCCTGGATTTTCATACTTTGAGCTTTCTCGCCTATTATTTTAACATAGTCTTTAAAAACATGCAATGCTCTGCTACAGTTTATTCAAAAATATGATAAAATCCTCAGATGTTTTAAAAGCTGAAACACAACCTGGCTGGAGAGAGCAGAGCTGAGCCATTTTGACTGCAGACTAAAAGTCTCACAAAGAGGTAAAATCTTCCTAGATAAAATAAAACAAGGACAAAACACAGAATTTCCAAAAATATTAATAGCATAAAGACAGCAACAAGAGAACAGGGAAATGCAGTTTGAAAGAGGCTGAGCATCACATCAATCATGTGATTAACTGTCCTGGCTGTGCAGGAGTTTGGTGTTTACTTGTCACAGACACCCCAGTGTTCCTTTGTCACTGTCTACTTAAGCAAGGTTAATGAGTTACTTTGTGCCAACAGAGAAATTCAATAATCTGGGACTACTGTTACAAAGAAATAAGTAATGAGAATTAGTCTGACACAAATAAACTTCTAGATGCTGTTAATAACCAAACATTAACCTAGGATTTCAAAGGTCAGTGCTGAAGTTAATCTGATCCGACTTGCTTCTTGTCCGGAAAGTTGTTGAAACCCAAGTATTTATAATCTGAATATTTGAAAAAAAAAAAAAATGTTCTAACTTCATTAGGAAAATGGTTAGATGGACTGTCTGTGACTCTGCAGCTTACTAATACATTAGTTTATAAATAGTTGTGGTTTCTTCATTTAATGCCCCTGTCTACATCAAATGCTAACCCTGCAAAAACTAAAGACAAACAAGGAAAGAAATATCTTTCACCCTTCAGGCGTGTCCCTCATCCAACACAGTTTAGAAAGCAGAACAACCTCCTCAGTATCCATGTGTGCACCCTAACCAGTAGGTCAAAAGCCTACTGGTGGCCTATTGGTTCTTGACATAGTTTCTCAATTAAACTACATCAATTAAACTACATCAAGAACTAGAAGTCAATGTTGGTTCTGCCATCCTGCTGATTTTTGCTATGTCGAGATCTGCTTCTGCAGATCAATGAGAAACCAAAATCTCTTCTAGGTTCTAGCCAAATAAATCAATAAATGTTATCTAAAGATTTGTCTTTTTATTTATAATTTGGACATGCAGTTTCGGTATGTTTATAGAAGTTTATTTTCTTATCTCGAAAGTGTGCACTCATTTGGAGTTTTATTGTTTTTAAAAGTCACAAAAGTCTTAAAATCTGCTTTAATCTTAGTAATGGTTTTGTATTCTTAAACATGACATCAAACAATTAAAATTTCAGATGAATTGTGCTGATAATCATTTGATTAGCTGCCTTGACTGTGTCTGGTATTAACTTGTCACAGACACCAGGAGTTTGTTTGTCTTTGTCCGCTTAAAGAAGGTTAATGACTCTCTTTGTGCCAACTGAGTAACTCGGTATCAGTGACTATTGTCACAAAGAAATAAGGAATGAGAATCATCTTAAATCACATAGGGAATCTGTGGAGGGAGATAAAAATTAGGGTGATGGCAGAGAGGCCAGAGAGTTGAAGATACAAAATAAAAATGCCAGTGGAAACACAGCGCAAAAACCTGCTGAATAATTATAAGAAGTATTTGACTGAGAACTTTATGTTTTCTGTCCCCTTTACAATGATTGAGTAAAATCCAGTGCAACCAAGTCACCTAATTAAAAGACAAACAGAGAAATGATACTTAATAAACTCAAGTGTCTTCTGAAGCCTTCAAAAGTCAATCAACTGCATCATATAGAGAAGTTTAAAGTTATGTTTGGTCATGAAACCAAACCAGCAGGATAGAAGAGGCAAAAACACCAGTAATCAAGAAAAAAAAAAGAAAAACAAATGGAGAAAACCAACACTTCACATCAGTCTGAACACACCATCCCTGCATTTACTTATGTATTTATTTATTACACTGTGGCAGCAGCATCATGCTGTGGGGCTGCTTTTAAATTTGACGCAGGCTTTGCTTTTATTTTTTATGTTGTATCTTGTGTGGTGATGTTGTGTTTTGTCCATGTCGATGTCTACCTGGTGATGAATTCAGGCGATTGTGTAAAAGAATTTCCTCTTTGGGGCAATAACGTCTAAAGTCTAAATCTCTTTCAGAATAACAGTAAAACTTTTAACAGTTAATGGAAAGACGAATGGAGCCACATATCCAACACTGAGCTTCAGCTGTTTTGCAGAGAAGGCTGGGAAAAGACCAGACCGAAGCCCAAATGATCTGCTGCTGCAGCTGCAAAAGATTGACTCCGAAGGGTGTACACCACACTATTCAGATTTTGATTTTTAAAATCATAAACGATGGGATAACCTTGATCATCGGTCACAGGGCATCCCAGTGAAATACACTGGGTTGTAAAGGGAAAAAACTTTTTCAAGGCCTCGTAAGAAGATATGGAAAAGATGTTATTTTATGCTTACGGTATGGATATGAATAATTTAAAAGGTTTGAAAACTGTGAGACGAGCAGCTGAATGTGCGACTGACAGCAGCGATAATCACTTGATTAGCTGTGCCCTGACTGTGATGGTGGTTACCTGTCACAGATACCAACTTGTTCTTTTTCACCATCTACTTAAGCAAGGTTAATGAGTGAGTTTGTGCCAGCTGGGAAATTCAGCTGGCACAAACTCTGTGACTACTGTTACAGAGAAATAAGTAATGAGAATTAGTCTGACGTAAATAAAACTTATCTGTGCCATCGACCTATACATTAACTATAGAGCGATGATGAGCAACAAGATATTATAATCCTTCACCTCTAAATTACTCTAAATAGCTCATACCTCCTTCACCTTGTTTGAAAGCTGTTTGATTTCAGATTCAGATGAAAATAGACTAATATAGAGGAGAAATTAACAAAAGTCCTTTCACTTTATCGCGGCTCATCTGCTCCTATATTACGACCCGCTGTTTCAAACCCTCAGCCAGGTAATGGATCTTCTTCCTCAGGAATCAGTCCCTGACCCTTTTATCAATAACCAATGAGAAAAGGGGGCTAAAAGGGGCAAGAAGGCAGCTGGTAGGTGGAGTCAAATGGACCTATGGAAACCACATTAGCAATTGGAGAGCTATACATTATCAGTGTTTAATGCAGGTTAACAGAAGGTGATGTCTGAGGGTAAAAAAGGGATCAAAGGCGCGATCTGAGCTGTCGACGAGAAATGGGGCATTTTATTTATGGAAATCTGATGCTTTTAGGGGAATTAGTTCCTTTTGGACAAACAATACAAAGCCGTTCACAGCTCTCCAGGAGGAGCCAAAAAGCACAATAAAATGTCTATCGGGCTGTGTGAGCGCCGGGCTAAAAATAGACGCCTACCTGTGTGTGTGTGTGTGAGCTCAGCCATGCTCAATGGATGGGATTATGCATGCAAGAGCAACGCAGAGGTGATGCGTTTTTAGCTTTTCATCATTGCACAGCAGCTGAGGCTGTTGCGTCTCTCCATCCATCCATCCATCCATCCTCCTTCTCTTACAGCGGTGGGGAAAAAATAAAATAAGAATCTAATCTGCGTTACAACAGAAAGGACTCAGAAGGAGATGCATGGAGGGGATTAGAAAATATAAATAAAAAAAGGACAGTAGCATATCCTCTGATGACAGGAGAAGAGAGCAGCTTACCTGTGATGAAGGAGAAAGGGTGGAAAAAAGGGGGAGGAAGGAAAGGAGAGACAGAGGTCGACATTTCAGAGGTAGATAACACAAGGAAGGTAAAGTTCAGGAGGTATAGAGTGTCACCTAAAGGATCAGCAGATAGCCGTCAGGGGCAGAGGTGCAGGAACTCAATCCCAGAGCCAAGACAACAGATGATAATAAAACCTCCTCACCTGAGCTCATCAGAAGACAGAAATGGACAGAAGCATCAGGAAAACAGGCAGAGGAAACACAAAGAGCTAAAAAGCAGAAGAAAGGAGGAACTGAGCTCTGTTTCTACTCTGGCTTCATTTTATGCTTCAGTTTTTTGATGTACCTCAAAAGTAGAGAATGTTGGAACATTTCCTTAAAGCACAATCTGACAAGTTCACTTTTATTTAGCAGAGTTTGGGAGGATTTTTCAAGAAGCAAGCTGAAATAAAAACCAAGCAGCCGTGGTGCAGAGGAGAGGAGTGAAGGGAAGAGAGAGGGCGAGGGAGGGGGAGGAAGGAGAGAGCGTGGTGTCTGCGCGTCTGAGCCTGTCACAGCGAGATGTTCATGCTCATTCGAGAGCCGTCCGCCGGAGGAGGCGGTGGAGCTATGAGCGCACCACCGGAGAGGAGCGCGAAGCAGGTCTGTGAGCCCGGATCTGGGTTTTTAACTTATCTCAGCTTGTGTGTTTGCTCTCTCCTCTGCCAGGAGAAAAACTAAGCTTTTCTCTTTGGCTTTAAATATCATTTAGATACATGTGTGTTCTGTACTCAGTGCATTCTCATCGCAGTAAGCGTTGGAATACAATTTGTGAAAAGTTGAATTTTTATTCATAGGAAATGTTGAATAATGCTTTGAGCTTAAAAATTGCTGCAGTTTTCACATAAACTGAGCTCCAACTTGAACCCTTTTTCCGTGTATATTCTTGTTATTTAGTGCAGTCAGACGCTTTCACCTACAGACAGGCTTTTATTGTTCTTCTCAATCCAGCTCAGGTTAGAGTTCTTTATCTGTTCACTTGAGATTGAAGATTAATTCATTTCTCAAAGTGATCTTACAAAATGAGCTGCTCTAAATTGTGACTTTCCTGGCATCTGAATGTCAAGTTACATGTTTTAACTCTTTCTTTCTAAGCCTGTCGCAGTAAGCAGTAAACCAGTTATTAAAACAATAATTTCCATTTGCATGATTGTTTTTCTCTCTCTCTTTCTGTGAAAGACTAGTGCATTGGTCTCAACTGGCTCCTTTTTCGAAGCACTGTTTTGTTTACAGGGACTTAAATATCCATGTTCGTTGTTGTTTATGGTGTTTTGTTTATTTATTTTGGATATTTAAAATGTCTTCCATTTCCAGTGTTAGACATTAGCTAGAACTTAAAGTTTACTAATATTTGAGAGAGCATACTTGCATCAGTGTGCCACCATTATATGATGCTATCAAAACAATATTATTGCTTATCGTAATAACTTCTGGGACAGTTTATCATCTGCCTAATTCTTTGTTTAACCCCATCCAGGTTCAGGCCGCGATCAAGAGGAAGATGGAGAGGCAGAAGAGGCGAAGCATCGAGCAGGGCATGCTCATCGCTGAGGGTCAGGGCGCCACCCACTTGCCTCCGCAGCGTCAGAAATCCAGACAGCCGACGGCGGCAGAGGCGGCAGAGGAGGCTGAGGACAGCGAGGCGCTGGCGGAGCAGCTGGAGGAGATGCTGGAGGGACCTCGCAGGACCAGTGAGGAGAAAGAGGCGGAGGAAGACTCTGCAGACCTGCTGCCCATCGTAAACTCAGTGTTTGGACAGGTAGGACTGGAAACTGTTGGTGTGCGTTTCTGTGAAGTGTTGCGTGTGGCTCTGTGTGTATTTATTTATTTATTTATTTATTTATTTATTTGTGCTGGTCCTGCATCAAGTTCTTCAGCTTATCGAATGTCTCCCTTTTAACCTGATTGAAACCCAACTCCCCCAGTTCAAGTTTAAAAACCCCACATGACCCAAGTTTGCTCCTGATCTCTGATCCCACCCAGTCAAAGCTTTCAGAGCCACAACAGAACCAATATTGTTTTATTTAACCCCAAAAACCTTGAGTAGAAATGTTGGGCTCTACTAACAAACAGAACCAAAGTTAAGGATGCTGACAGAGAGAATTTAAGCTCCTCCATGTTGGAGAACATTGGTAAAGTGTAACCTGTAACAGATACAGCTGATGAGCTCGCTGTCTCTGGTGTCGTCTTATAAGCTCAGTATCACATCACATCCCAACAAGCAGATGGTCAAAAGGAAACGCAGGAATATGGCAGACATCCGTCACGGCTCAATCAAACCACCACAATGTGGGAAAGTGTGTGGAAATAACACCAAGCAGAAGTTAACCCCTGACCTCAGATTTCAGATACAGATCATTTCTCTGTAACCGTGCAGATGGAGTCGCATCCACCTGACCACGTCAGAAAAACTCTGACGATGAGGTTCGCAGCAGGAAGTCGTGCATAAGGGAAGAAAAAAAAAAAAAACTGTGATGTGAATGGTGATGCAAGTGATCCAAAAAAAGAAGAAATCTGCTGACTGAGTGGGAGACAGAAGTCAGGGAAGTCTGGAGAGAAGAGAACAGAGCGAAGCCGAAGATTGGATCAGTCAGTTCTTCATTACATGAAGGCTTAGGCAGGACAACCACAGACCCTCGGCCCCCACATAGTGAAACGTAGGGAAGCAGATGGCCCGCACAAACCCGGCATCTCTTTAAAATGTCTCACTAAAAAAGCAGACGTCACATTACTTTATTAGTTTAAACACATTAAAATCTCAGAGAAGGTTCCCTGATCTTTATGAATGCGATGCGTTGAAAGAATTGTAATATTTTAGAGGAAAATTTGTTCATTTGAAGCTGTAATTTTTGGAAATTAATCTTAATTTATTTATTTCTGCCTTTTATGTTTGGTTACATGACCAATACAAAGCTATGCAGTTCATTTGTACAAGTAGGTAGCAGAGCATCCATCCGTCCATCCATTCATTTTTCATTCATTCATTCATTCACATCACAGTTTCTTTTCTTTCTTTTTTTACTAAAACCAGACTACTTGAGGAGTTCTGCCTAGCACATTTTTAAAAACAGGGATTTTTTTTATCTTAAATGCAAAATGAATAGATTTTTGTACAGTTTTGACTGTCTTGTTCAAATTGGCTTTTAAGTCTGCATACTTCTTTTAATGATTAATCAATTACTAAATTAGTTGATTATTTCTATAATTGCTTCAGCCCCACATCCATCCATCCATCCATCCATCCATCCATCCGTCCGTCCGTCCGTCCGTCCGTCCGTCCGTCCCCACTTATCTTTGTATGGTCACAGTGGAGCTGGTGTCTACTTCCAGTGGCCATTGGGTCATCAGTCCATCACAGACGGCAGACAACCAAGATATGAGATATACACACTCATATCTTGGGCTATGAGTGTGTGGTTAAGACCAATTAAACTTCACATTTTTTGAGTGTGGGATGAAGAAAACGGTGCTACCAAAAAGATAAATAAAAAAATCTGAATTTTTTTATGTAACTGAAGATAAACGTTCTCTTTTCCTTCCTTCCTCTAATGTTTCCGTCCTTATCAGTTGACGATGCTTAAAACCAGCTGATGTACATCTAACACCAGATCAGTACATGCCCCGCCCTCACACACACAAAACAAAGAACAGAGTTGTGTTACCGCAGATCGCTCATATAACCCATGACGCATGTCAGCATCTTGTTCTCGTACCGGGTTGACCCAGTGGCTGCTGACATGACCGTCAGCTCTGAAAAAAATTTACACAAACCCCCAGACATAAACAAACACACACGCTCACCTACTGAGAGGCTCTGAGCAGGAGGAGAGAATCAGCCTGGTAATTAATCTGGTTCGGGGTACCGAGGATCTTCAGATGCAGCTGTTGGTGTCGGTTCTGTTGGGAATAATTTAGATGCACTTAAGGATAGAAAAACTCCACAATTGTAGGACAAAAACGCGAGGAAGGCTAAAGTATGTTTTAGTTTATGCAAGATTTATTCGGGAACTCATTGAGACAATTGCATTAAAAAAAAAAAACATATTCCAAACTTTGGACATTTCAGGAAGCATTTTTTAATATGTAATACGAAACAGAATATGACACAGATGTAAACCTGCAAGGCTGGGAACGGGGGGATTTTAATGAGGCACGAAGCTGAGAGGTCTGTGGTTACCTTGGAGGAGCTGCAGAGATCCACAGCTCAGGTGGAAGAATCTGTTGACAGGACAAATATTAGACTTGAACTCCACAACTCAGGAATTTGAGGAAGCGAGTCAAAAAGAAAGCCATCGTTTAAATGGAATATAAAGAATCCTGTTTGCAGTGAGCAACAATCCATGCAGGGATTGGAGGAAACACCAGAACACCCCGACTGAGTGTTAGTTACACAGGTGTGTGGTGTGTAACTAACACTTACACAGAACACATCCTCCACTAACACAATGATACACAATACTGCCAGGCAGCATCACGCCGTGGGGATGACTTACTTCAGCAGAAACCGTGAAGCAGAGTAAATAAAGAAGAAGAGCTACATTTTGAATTTGAGCTTTTTTGGACATAAGATTTGTCAACAATTTCGGTCTCTAGAAAGAAAAAAGAACACGTGCAACACTTTTCATTTTGCACAAAATAAAATCAAAAACATGTCTGAGCTCAGTTAGTGTTGATCTGAGCCACGAAAGACAAACATTGAGGTTTGAGGCTGTAATGTGTCAAAATGTTTGAAAGTTCAAGGGCGTAATTATTGGCTCTATCTACACCAAAATGTTAAGTTAAAATGTAAAGTGTTTCAAATCAAATTTACCTGGAGGTTCCGACGAGTTGACATTTACTTTTCCAAAGATTGTCTGACTGCTACAGTGACACCTCGTGGTCAGTCTTGCCCATTGCGGAAACTATTTTACTCTGAATTTTTTTATTTTTTTAGTTTGCCTTAAAATTTAAGTCTTAAACTATCATTCTCTCTTCTCTCTTTCACAAACATTTCTTCACACTGCTAGTTTTCATTCCTGCTCCTTCCCAACAATCTTTGCATTTTTAATGACTGTATTTTAGGTCAAATCAAGCAAAGTTAAATTCAAACTTAACTTAAACCTTTCATAAGCATAAAGCATCTAGTAGGACACTCACTTGGGCAGCTCTGCGTCTTTCGTCCTTCTGCTCTTCATTCCCTTTTTACGCCTTTTTAATCAGACATGGGGATTAACGCCTCTCTGTTTGTGGTCTCTTAGCTCTTCCTCTTGAACTCATTTGGATCATGGCGCAAAACCATGAAGCAACAGAGAAAGAGAAAACAGAGGAGGGGTTGTTGGATGGGTGGGTTAGAAGCTCAGTGGGAGGAGGAATAGTGAGATGCTGCATCTGCAGAAACAACTGCAGGGTTTGGTAAGCTTGACTGAGTTAGTTTGTTGTTTGGTGGGAACTCATGCATGGATTTCATCTGAGCAACATATTAGAAAAATAAAGGAGAGGTCGGGGGAAGGTAGCTGCAGAGAGGAAGTTTTTTATCTGGAGTTTTGGTGATGGGAAACTGCACAAAACCATCTATGAAAACCAAACTCAAGAAGGTAGGAGAAACTTGTTCTCTATTTTAAAATCTGTAGTTGCTGGATAATTGTTTGGTTTTGAGTTTTGTTTGGTGAAAATTTGTTTATTTCTTTTTATTAAACAGTCATACTGAATTAAATAAAATATTAGTGAAAACTTCATTTATTTCAGTAACTCGATTCATAAAGTAAAACAAATGTAGAGATCAGTTACACACTGACTGGTATTTTAAAGACTTTATTATTTAATTATGGTGATTTTCCAGTTAATATTAATTTAAAATGCAATCGTATGTTTAGAATATTAACAAAACAACATATCAAATACATAAATATAAGTTTGATAAAAGAAAGTATTATTGTTTCTTGCTTAAGAGTTTATTTTTACAAACCTGTTTTAAGGGTTAGGATTAGGATACTGTTTTGTAATTATGGGTTAAAAAAATAAACCAATTGCATTGTTTCTTTTTTTTCTTGATCTTTCTCATATCAGAAGTAAAGGGAAATGAAAGAAAGCTCCTCAATTTATTCTCTTCTTATTGAGGTCTGAATCCTTCATATAATTTGCTTTATTTTTTTAAAGCAAAATTTTCAAACAGCTCCTTATATCTGGAGATCTTTCAGATTAACATATAGATGTCAGTGATTTCTCAGTTTCCTGTAGAACAGAGTGTGATGTTGCTTCTTCAGGTCTTTTAGTTTGCTTCATGTTGTCAAACAGGGTCTCTTTAAGTTCTTTCTTTTATTTTACAAATATGGCTGAAATCGTCTCTTGAAAATGCTTTTTGCATTTTCTCTGGCCTTTGATCTGAAGACGTTATGTGTAAGATGAAAATCTAAAATATCTTGTGACTAATAAAATTTCAGCAGAATGGAGACAAAAAGACAAATATCAAAATGCTCTTTGACATATTTCGCAGAATAAAACCTGATGTAAATGTGAGATAGGATTTCTGTGAAACAGTGAGGATCTTATATAACATAATGCTTAAAGTCCAATTCGGACTCATGTCTGCAGGCTCAGAAAACATGGGTCCAAACCTTGTTCCCTTAAAGAGATTGCTCAGGTTTATGTGACAGTGAGAGCTGTGATCTAACAGCCTGCTGTGTCTCTATAAGAAGGCCATACATGGGACCCTGCGGGGTGGGCCGAGGGGCCAGCAGGGTCTGCGGCAGCCGGAGGAAGAGGAGAATCAGGATATGGAGGATAAAACGTTCAAGGATTCCTTCAGGTCACTGATGAAGAACTACAAAGTTCTGCACAACATCGTAGGCCCGGCCTGCATCTTCCTAAAACAGGGCTTTGTTCAGACGATCGTATGTAACAGGCAGCACTCTGTGTCCTCCTCACTAAGCTTTTCCACTCGTGTCTGTCAGCTTTCATCCCCATGTCTGGGCCCTTCATCACCCTCCTCCCTTCATCACACAGGCCTGGGTCAGACAATCAGCTCCCCCCAGCTCAGCACACGCTCAGAGGGATTGATTACTGGCTTTAATGGAAAATTATCGAGCAGATTTGTGAAGCTTGTCGCTTAAAATCTGGCACAGGCCAGAGTGTTATTTTCCAACTGAGACGAGTGGGCGATAAAGCAAATTAGGTCTGGATAAGAGAGCAAAAACATCTTAAATTATCTGGCTGTAAACTCCAAAAATGACACTGAGAGTTTTTGGATCCAATAGTCACTGGTGTATTGATGGCACTTATCAGGAGTTATAATTTTTCTGCATTATCTTTTAAACTTCAAATATGACACGGCAATAAATCAGTCAGCCATCAATTGTGTAAAAGCCACTCATGGCACCAATCTATTGGGCAACATAGAGACACACAGGACAAACAACTATGCACACAGACACACACACGCACACACACACTTCTAGAAGGCAAATCAAATAAACCAATTAACCAAAAGTTCTGGTTTTTTGGACTCTGTAAGTGGAGGACATGTGCTGAAATCATCAGAAGCTTTTTAAATGAAGCTGTGAAAAGGATAGTGTACAACTGTCCTTTGTAAAAAAGAAATCCAATGCAACCACTTCTTTTAAGAAAACACCCTAACACACCATCTCCTCTGTAAAACACAACAGTGGCAGCATCATGCTGTGGTAACGCATTTCTGTACCAAGCTGGTAGGAGTTGATAAGAAGACAGATAAAGATAAATAACAGGGTGTTCCCTGAAAACCTGAAAGGCAACAAGACTAAAAGCTAACAGCCTGACAGCGACCCCAATCACACAGAATGGCCCAGTCAAAGTCCAGGACTAAATCCAGTTGGTAAACTGTGATGGACTTCACACTCTCCACTCAAACAGATTCAATATCTCAAGAAAATTAGGCTAAATTTTAGTCTCGAATATGTAAAGTCTCACTGCTGAATTTCTAATGAAAAGTTCTCGTTTCAGAATCGCAGGAGTAAGTGGGTGAGAGGTGGAGTTAATTTAACCTGAGTAAAAAATAAAATTTTCGGTATTATTTAATCAAATGAATGTAACAGTGAGCTCATTTTGCAAAAATAATGGCCAAACATTGTGGTTCTTCAAATGAAACGGTTGAATTTCCACCCATCACATATCATGTTGTGTTCAGCTTCATTTCAGCTCTGTTTAGTGTGCATTTGTGAGCTGACGTGTGATTTTTGTGTGTATTTTTTTATGTAGTTTTGTCTCTCTCAAACTTACCAAATGGTCTTGTTCCTGAAACGTTTCTCTCCAACAGGACAGAGAGCTGAGACCAGAGGAGCTTGAAGGTGAGACGACAGCAAATCATGCCGAACCTCAACTTATTTTAATGCCTCCAAGTAATAAGATGTTTTTCGTTTTTGATCAGAGCTCCGCATGGCGTTTGTGGAGTTTGACAAGAACAAGAAGGGCTACATCAGCCACAGAGACCTGGGGGAGTGCATGAGGACGATGGGATACATGCCCACCGAGATGGAGCTCATCGAACTGAGCCAGCAGATCAGTGAGTGGAGCGACTAAACACAAAGCAGAACACAAATCACAGAAAAATGAAACAAATATGACACCAGGTGGTTCTTGACACGGGGAGGAAGAAAGGGCATCACAAAGAAATGTAACTTATCAATTTAACCTGATCCAAGATCTAATTTTCTCCGAACCAGCACTATGTGAGAAAATATGTTGGATTTTATGTGGATTAGTCTGTAACAATGAACAAGAGAAGAGAACTGACTTCCTCTGTAGTTCGTATTTGACTGTTTGTGTGTTTCAGGTGGAGGCAAGCTTGACTTTGAGGATTTTGTGGAACTGATGGGACCAAAGCTGCTGGAAGAAACAGCAGACATGATCGGAGTCAAAGAGCTACGAGACGCATTCAAAGAGGTTCAGATAGATAAAAAACTATAATTATTATTCCTAAAAACATAAAGAAATGAAGCCACTGTTACTAGAGATATTGAATGATGCAGTTTATGATGGTGTCTAACCTGTTGCTGCTGGAACTACACTTATACACAACAACATCATTTAAAGAGTCAATAAAAAAAAATACTTTTACTACCGGTAATTTAAAAAAATGAAGGTTCTGAAGTGGCCTAATCAAAGTCTGAAAGTAAATCTGACTAATAAGGATCAATTTCAAAAATCCTAAAAAGGTGATGGATGCAATCAGTGCAGTTTGCATATATTTCAAAAAATTTGCTAGGACAAAATAAAAATTTTATTCTCATTTATAAAAAATAAAAACAGAAATCATTTATTTATAATCATCAGCCATTGCAGTTGTATTTTTTAAGTTGAAGCATGAAGAATTAAAAATTTTAAAATGTGTTGACAGCAAAGTGTTTGGAAAGCAAAAAGAGGGGCATCAGCTTTGCTTATTTTACAGTTGGCTGTGATATAAGTGATGCAGCGAAACAGGAAATCCAGGAGCTTTGAATTTCCAGCTTTACTCTTCTTTCCTCCAGAATATTCAGTTATTAGTCACATTTGTCCTCATGTCTGTGCTCAGTTTGACTCCGACGGTGACGGTCAGATCAGTTTGACGGAGCTGCGTGAAGCCATGAAGAAGCTGATGGGCGAACAAGTGACCAACAGAGAGATCAGCGAGATCCTAAAGGATGTCGACCTCAATGGAGACGGCCAGGTGGACTTTGAGGGTAAGAGAGAACTTCGACGCGACTATTTCAGCATCCGTGTTTACATTCATTTCTCTGGTTTTGTGTTCTCAGAGTTTGTGCGGATGATGTCTCGCTGATCAGCCCAGCTGCCCCAGAGACGACGCAGAAAAAGGGAACACAGTACTGCAGTGAACTTCATTTTTATTGTGATAAATATATATATTTTTTATATTAAATAGTGAAACAGGAAAATATGCAACAAAGGCGAACAGCAGTGCAATACATATCAGTTTTACAAAAGAAAAATGTATAATTTCCTGTTTTTCAACATATTTTTATATGTGAGTGGTTGGTTTTTGAGTGTAATGTTTGTAAAAATGTAAAAATGCAGATTTTAATAATGAATAAAAATATACAAAGAGAAGCCAGTGCATAGAACACTGACCTTTATTTATATTTATAGTGATCAAATGGAGGAAAAAACATGAGGAAACAACTGGTAGAGTTAAAATATTGTTTCAAAATGTCTTGATTTAGCATTTTGTGTTGTGGGTTGACTGGAACTGAAGCATTTTTATAAAAGGTTCATTACAGAAAGACAAGAAGAAAAAGAAAACAAACAAAATAATAAACTGGATTAGTATTTTATAGAGCTATTTTCAATATTTTAGCATAAGAATTCACACAACCACCTAAAGCATTTAGTTGAGGTGTTTCTATTATTTCTATGGCAACGTGTATAAAGTCCTTTACCTCAGCGTACAAAGAGCTTCTACAAACATTTGTGCAAGAGTGGGTTGATCTCAGGAGCTCAGTGGATCCCAGATTGGCACCATGATGGGACGCCACCTGTGCTCCAAGTATAATCCTAAAATGTCATGACTACTAAATATTCTGCACTCAACTCTTGTGGTATTTTAACAGGTTGGGAATAACAGCAACACAGCCATCAAGTGTTAAGCCAGATAGAAATCAGTGGGGTCAGCAGATGTTGTGATAGTGTGCAGAGGTCACCAACTTTCTGCAGAGTAAACAGCTACAGACCTCCAAACTTAATGTGGATTCAGTTTAGCTCAGGAACAGTGTGTAGAGATCCCTTCCTGTTTCAACATGAGTATTTACCGTTCACAAAACAAGCTCCATAAAGACATGATAACCTGCACAGAGTCCTGTCCTCAAACTGATTACGCCTTTGGGATGAATTAGATCTGGGATGACAAACAGGCCCTTCTGTCCAACATCAGTGTTTAACCTCACAAATGCTGCTATGGAAATGTGATGAAAATCTTTCTTAAGCACACCCCATAAACCTGGTGGAAAGGCTTTCTAGAGAAATCAAAGCTGTTGTAGCAGCGTAAGGTGGGTCAACATCATATCAGTGTGATGAAGTCTGTGTCTATAAATGTTTTTAAATCCCATTTAAACTTTAATATGCATTAATGTGCGCAGCAGAAACTGTCCCATCACTACAGCAGAAGCTAACATCTACAGCCATCTCTGCTCTTGGTGGTTCAGTCAATCATTACCAAGGAAAAAGAAAGACGCTCTTGGATTGAACGTCATTAAGCCTTTAATGTATCATTCAGTTCATTGAACAGGAAGTTTATTGCAGATGAGAAAATATGTTGCGGAATAATAATTTGCGTTCAATCGGAAAAATGAACTCTCCCAAAGTAAAAGTGTGTCAATTTAATAAAGCACTACTTTCACAAAAAAAACATGTTTAAAAAATATGTGTATAATTAACTTACTGACAATTTAATACTTCATCTTTAAAAGTGAACGGTAATAATTATTACTATTGCTAGACAACTAGGACTGAAATTACACAAAACAATGCATTAAAAATATGTTTAGTGCTAACTGAATTTCTGTCAATAAACATAAATAATCTAAAGTGTGAGACAATTCATTCATGCTACATTTATTTTCCTAATTTAATCATGATTCTTTTGCTGTATTTTTTTTTTTTATTCATTGGATTTATTTGTTTGACATTTTTGCACAATATCACTGCAAATGCCTGTCATCAGCCAAAGCCAGTGATTCCAGTAGGCTATACACCATTATGTCAGATGATTGGCAGCAGTGGGGTTTGAACCTGTTTCCTCTGCTTCTCTAGAAACTACAGATGTTTTTACTGAACATTGTGTGACTGGGAAATGTTTAAAATCTGATTCTGCACAGCATCAATCAAACCTCAAAGCTTGGTTATGTATGTAAAAGCTTTAACACATAACCCAGCTGTGATGTTGCTCTTTTTGTCTGTTTTGTTTTGTTATTATTACTACTGTTTTTTAATAAGTAACAACAGCAAAAGTCATTGAAATCAAAGTTTTTCTTTTTATTGAAAACTTGGCCAAGATTCTGTACAGCAGAGAGGATTTGTAAAGCATAGGGGCAAGAGGAGACAGGGGCAGAGGGGGCTCCGGGGGACTCAGTTTCCCATGGTGCATCATACCCTGAGCCAAGAATCATGTGTGTAAAACAGCAAGAGGTACTGAGTTTCCTCTCTGGTGTCTCAGAGGACTGTGGAGGGGGTTTGAACTGAGAGTTTTTAAAAAAGGAAGAAAAAGGGGGAAGCAAAGTGCAGCCCAGAGGGGAGAAAGAGAAAAGTAGAGACAGAGAGGGATGGAGGGTGGATCTGGGTTTTTTTACTGGTCCAGCTGGTCGTTCCACAGAGGTCTCGTCTCTGATCGGGGGGACAGACATAGACCCTCTCCTTTCACTCAGTTAGATCACAGACCTTCAAGAGGCACTGAGATGAAGACCTCAGACATCTCTCCCCCGCTCCCTCTTCCTCCGCCCCTCTCCCTCACTAACGCTCTTTCTCTTTCTCTCCTTCCCTGAGCCTCACTTGCTGGCCATGGTGTAGCAGCCGTGTGGGTGCCACTGCATGTCACGGATACGCCTCACGGACTGGAACTGGGGGTAGCGGGCGCCATACTCATTGAAGTGCCTGTAGTCGCCCTTCTCCAGTAGATACTGGCTGCCGCGGTATCCAGGGAACTGGTATCCCACCCAGCTGGGAAGAGGAGCAAGAAGGGAAGATGGGTGATTAAAGCTGGGATTTTTGTTTTCCAGATCTCCTCTTTGGTAGTTTAGTACTCACGTTCCACAGCCGACCATGATGCTGCCCACTCTGTCTGTGAAGCCGTAGGAGAACAGGCTGGGAACGTCGTCGTCCATGATCTCCATCTTGCGGCCCTTGAACTCTCCCACCTCATACAGGCAGATCTTGTGCTTCTCGGGGTCCTGAGGGTGAAAACATTGAGGAAATTAAAGATCTCGGATCTTAATGAAAACAAAATGACATCAGTGGAAGTCTTTTTTCCTTTTTGTACCATTCTGACAGGCCTGAAGGACAGCAGGTAGTCATTCCTCTGGCAGTTGCTCCAGGAGTCCCAGCGGGGATACTCGCCCTTCTCCAGGATGTACATCTCACCGCAGAAGTTCATCTGCTCAAATCCAACGAAGCTGCAGGAAACACAGAGTCAGGAGACACCAATGCAACAATTTAGGCAAAACAAAATACAAAAAAACACGTAAATGTATGCACACTGGCTGAAACTTACGGTCCACACTCAACGCGCAGGGAACGCACGCGGTCCATGCCCATCTCACACACATTCATGCACTCATTGACGATCTCGATCATGCGACCCTGGAAGTTCTCCTGATCGAACACGTACATCTGGGAGACACAGAACCACAAAGAAACTCATTCGTTATGTGATCATTAGTTTATGTTACAGAGGGGAAGCTCAGTGAGGGCTGCAAACCTTGTAGGACATCATCCCCATCTCAGACTTCTTGCCCTGGGTGGCTTTGCCGTCAGTCTGGGAGGAAGTCTTGGCCTTATCTCCAGTGGACATGATTGCTGAATAAAAAAAAATTAAAAAAAGAAAATTTATAAAAAAGGATTTGAGTGAAGACACAGAAAGGACTGGACTTCCAGGTGTGCAGTGTACCTTACCTGTCTATGTGTGTGATGCCTGCGCCGAGCCTCACTCAGAGTGTGTGCGGCTCGGAGAGCGCCCCTCGCTTTTATACGCTGGCGCCCACAGGAGGAGGATTAGGCAGAGAGAAACAAACCTGCTGAGGTCAGAGCAGGGGTACAAAAGAAACCCCTCATCATCAGAGGGGGACGGGCAGAGAGGTGGGACAGAAGCAGGGGACGGGACGACGAATGTAGTGTAGCTGCCATCACTTAAAGTATCATATTTGTAGGTTTTGATTATTTTATCGTCCTGCTGTTATCAGCATGTCCCAGACAATAAATGGTGCTAATCTGACTGCGACTGACTTTGAACAACGCAGTTTAAATATGAATTAAAACCAATGTGAGAGCATGTAATTAATGAAGATTGTGTATAAGATTTTTCTTTTCAAAGATGAGTTTGAAAATGCAAGGAAAAACACTTATTTTAGGGCACAAAATTTATTTAGTTATCTAATGCAGTTGTTTAGTAGATTTGCTTCTCCAGCTGATCTTGAACTTTTCAGCTCCCTGCTTTAAATACTGCAGCAGCAGAGACTTGGCGTCCCAGCGAGGCTATAGCTGGCTCAAGTCAGGAACGTCAGTGGGGAAAATTCAGATCTATTGTTCTGCAAAAGAAGAAAAATAACCCAAGCAGGAGCAGACAATATTTTTAGTGCTTGTTTGAGTAGCAGCTTAAGCTTTTTTACAGCCTTTCCAATACTAAAAACTGTTTCGCCAATACAATCAGAACTACAGAATATTATTTTAATCCAACAACAAATAAAACGATCCCACAGCTTTTCAAGCAATGTTTTAAGAGTTTTAAATTCTTGCTTTTCTAATGTCTAGTAACAGCTAGCTGTGCTACAGTGCAAATAATCAAATAAATCATCAGCATATAAATGCGTCCTTGATCTTTCAGAGATCTATAAATTACCTGACATTATTGGTTGTTTGACAGAAATCAAACAATGGCGTGCAAACAACTATCTGAAATTAAAGGCTGACAAAACAGAGACTCGCGTTTCAGATCTATGTTATCAAGCAGCATGTACATTTTTGCAACCTTCTTTGCAAACCAATAAAATAAACTTGAGTGACATCTTCGACTGCTCTTTAGGCTTTGGTCATCATTCTAAACAACTGGTTCAAAATTGTTTTAATCATTGAATTAATATTTCTACATTAAGATTACAGGTGTCAAAAAATGAGCTTGAAATGATGATTCTTGCTTTTGTCTCATTTTGTTTGGACTATTGTTACAGTCTTTTTATATGTCTTAGAAATACAGATCAGACTGTGTGAAATGTGGCAACAAGACTGTAAACAAGGACAAATATAGGGAAGCAGATTACCACTGTTCTGGCCTCCTTACTGACTCCCTGTTTATTTACTACATGATGCAGTAAATAAATGACATTCAGGGAACTTCAGCCCCTGAATATTCTCAGATTTTATTACAGACTTACTGTTCTTCATGAACTTTGAGATCATCTGATCAGAGGTTGTTGGTGATTCATTCTGTAGCTCTGTACTTTTGCTGCATGAACCCCAGTGACTCCTCCAAGAAGAAGCTGAAGACATTGTTATTCTGAAAAGTTTTTAACGAGACTGATAGCTTTTATGTCACTTTATAGTCTTGTTTATATGTGAAACACTTTGATTTTAATGTCTGTGATAGCTGATATAAATTTTACTTACTATATTTTACTTACTTATACTAAAAAGAGGATTTCAGCTTTACTATTTTTATGTCTGTCTTTTCTAATGTGAGGCCTGACATTAGAAAAGGCCTAACTGCTTCCTAAAGTTAGGGTAGAGACCCAGATATGGTCAAACTCAGCAAGAGTGAAGTTCTAAATTACAAATTAGATTTTCTTGGAGGCTTATTTATGCTATTACTTCAAATGCAGTGCTGATCTAAAGGTACTTAGATCAGCTGCTTTCTATATTTCTATGTTAAATAAGAAGCAAAAAGCAAATAGCAGCTGTACTTCCTTTAGAAACACAGCTAAACACGGAGCCAGTAGTAAAATCTATGGCATGAAAAACAGCCAGAGAGTACATAGCAGAGTTGGTAGCAGCAATAGTTCCTCCCACTGCTTTGTCTGGGAGAGACGAGGATAACACAGAAAGACAGGGCAGGTGTATCAACTATAGAAAGAGAAATCCAGGCAGGGGTCAACACTACACACAAAGACAGGGTCAGGTGAAACGTACAAGTTACACCTGTTATTTCTAATGAGAAGGAGGAGAAAATTTCAGAGTAAGGAAATATTCAGTTCAGTTTATCCTCCAGCAGCCCAAGCCTATGGCAGCATAACTACAGTGAAAACTGAGGATAGCATCAGTCACTCAAATTAAAAACTTTATCAAACAGGACAGTTTTAATTCTAGTCTTGGTGTTTCGCCTCATGGACAGAAACTGGGAGCTGGAGACACAGAGGAAGAGTCTGATAACAGAGAGATCTGTCTCCCATTCTCCTTTTATAAACTCAAAGAACTGCTAAAGAACCTGCAGTCCGAGATGAAACACTCAGATTTCTATCCATATAATGAAGCATTATTATTATTATTACTATTAAGTAATAATATGTAAAAAGAAGGAGTTTGAATTCTATCCTGAATTTAAATAGTTTCCAATGAAGAAAAGTGAAAATAAGAGAAATGTGATCTATTTTAAATCTCACATAATTCTTCTTAAATGCTTTTAACTTAATTTGTGCTCCTATTCTTTTCTGTTTTAATAACCACTATAGTATATATTTTTAAAAGGTTTTATTGGCTCTAGTGGCCTTTATTTGATAGTTAATTGACAGGAAAGTTGGTAATGAGTGTGGGGTAAGGACATGGGCCAAGGGTCGCCAGGCAGGGAACCGAGCCTGCGACAGGCGCGTCGAGGATTAGGGCCTCCACACATGGGTTGTGCTTAACCCCTGCGCCACCACAGAACACCCTCATTATAGTATTTTTAATCATTACATGACAATTCATTCAATTAATTTATTCATTCTTGTGTAGCCCAGAAATTTAGATTTCTAGGTGCTTTTTACAACAAAGCTTCAGCAACAAAAATCTAAAGATTGGATGCAAAAATGTGCAAAGACACATAATAAGAAAAGATGAATATAAAAAAAAATTAAAAAAAAATTATTTTTCTGTCTTGTAACAATTATGATAAAACGATTCTATTAACAGACATATTTTATTTGTTTTTGTTAACTTGAGACCAAACCAAATCCTTCTAACTTGTGCTTTACGTCCAGCTGTGGGATCCAGACCCCAACTTTGGGAACCACTGAGCTAATAAACCACAATGAGATAGACAAACCAGACACCTGTGCACGTGCACCTTCACCAATTAATGCGCGTGAGCGGTAGCACCTGCAGACTTTAAAATCTGGATCAGAAAATATGACTTTTACCTTCTCTGTAACATTTCTATACATTAGCTCAGACCTTCACAGATGTCGCTCTGTGTGCCACCTTAATCCCCGACATTCTCCACCCCGATCCCCGCCCTTTGTGCCGGGCAGGGCGCTGGACTGCTGACCGGGGTCCGAACATGCCGGAGCGCCTTTTGTTCTCCAGCCTCAGGGGAACTATAGGATCTGCTGAGCTGGTCGATGCGGCAGGACAACAGCGTGCAGCGGTCACAGAGGGTCGCCGGGGTGCGCGCCTCTCCGGCTCTGCCGTGCCATGTGGACATTTTAACAGGAGCGCATAGAGAGACGCGTGCGCGCCCCGGTGAGCGCGCCTCCCGTCGACCCGTCGGTATAAAACTGAAGCGCCAGGTTCTCTCAAAGCTCTACGCGAGGCAGGCTGTAGGCGCGTATCACTCCCGAGCTCTTCCAATAAAGTGCCAGTCTAGGTAAGGAAATCTCTGCTCTATCAGCTCAGGGTCGCTCTCACTCTCAAATCCAGAAGCACTTTTACTGCAGCCAGAGCCCAGAGGTCCTCCAATTTACACTTTTTTAGCATCAGCCAACATACGCAACATACGATTCTCAAATGAAAACCACCATAATTTATTCAAGGAAGAGATAATCTAAAAGTAAGATGCTAATTATTTTTGCATTATTTCCCTGTCCTCAATCAGGAGTCAAGATGTACAAAACTACAAGGTCCCCAATGATGCAGCCTTTGGTCAACTCAGGAATGGGCATGGCTCCTTTCTTCAAGGTAATCTCTCGCTCCTCTGTACACAAACAGAAATAAAATCTGAGATAACTTTTTTTTTATGATGTATTAATTTTGTGCTCAGTGTAACCAACCAGGTTAGAGAACTTGCTCTGTCTCCTCAGGTGACTGTGTTCGAGCAGGAGCATTTCCAAGGAAAGTGCCTGGAGTTCACCTCTGAATGCTGCAACATCCAGGAGTGCGGAATGGACACCATCCGCTCCATCAGGGTGGAGAGCGGAGCGTAAGTCTCTTAAGGCTTAGATAAATTTTTTGGAGTGACAGTAACAAGCTGCACAACTTGAAGTTAGCCAAAACAATATCTTTATGTACAATATATTGCATAACAACTGTTATTACAATTTTAATATTTGCAAAATTGCAAACTGCAGTGGCGTGTGTGGATGCAGTCTGCTTATTTATAACATACTTGGTCAGTTGGGTGAAGCTTCACTGCTTATTATGGCCACAGCTAACATAGATCTTAATGACTGAAATCATTGGGAGCGGCAAGGGCTGGTAATGGAAAAGAGACTTAGGAAAACCTGGGTGAATCACAATTGATATCATCAGTTTAATGTCTTCTGCTTTTCAACAAGGCAACAGAGAGCCCTCTCGTAAGCTGGTCTGTCTCTGTGTCTTTGTGTGAAGCTGGGTGGGCTTCGAGCACCACGACTTCCAGGGCCAGCAGTTCATCCTGGAGAGGGGAGAGTACCCCCACTGGGATGCGTACAGTGGAAATATCTCCTACCATGTGGAGCGTCTTATGTCTTTCCGCCCCATCTACTGCGCTGTGAGTACATCGTCCTCACCTTGTCCAGCCGACCGACTGAGAACGTGAAGAGATGATCGGTCTCTGTGTTCTTGTCCAGTCCCACCAGAGCAGCCGCATGATCATTTTCGAGAGGGAGAACTTCATGGGCCGCAACTCAGAGATCTGCGACGACTACCCCTCTCTGCAGGCCATGGGCTGGATGATGCCTGAGGTCGGCTCCATGCACGTGCAGTGCGGCGCGTAAGTTCTAGCTCAAAACGCTCCTCAGGATCTACAGATTGTCTCAGCATAAAGTTGTCATCTGTTACTCTCTTTGACCCTGTACTGTCCTGTTGATGTCCCCTTGCAGCTTTGTGTGCTACCAGTTCCCTGGCTACAGGGGTCAGCAATACATCATGGAGTGTGAGAGACACAGTGGAGACTACCAGCACTGGAGGAACTGGGGCTCTCACTGCCAGACCCCTCAGATCCAGTCCATTAGACGCATTCAGCACTGAGAGGAGAATGGGCTGAGATGGAGGCCAAGCAGTTCCTCTCCCCCATACCCAAAAAACCCCTTTCTCCCTCTCTTTCCATCCCCTCATTCCTCTTCTTCCTCTTGACTTGAGCCGCCCCAACCTGAAAACACCGCACAATGATCCAGAGCCGCTGCCAGAGTGTGATAAGAGACAATATCGCACTGCTAAAGCACAGGGAATTACACACTTCACACACATGCTGACATTAATGACGCTCAGTGTCTTTTTATTTGGTTTAAAGGCTCCTCCACGCATCAGGCACACACCTGAGCTGTATTCTAACCCGAGCTCAGCGGAGAGGACAGGAAATCGATCAGACAGGTGTGAAACCTGGAGACCCAGGGAATAATTCCCTCTACTGAATGAAGCAGAGGTGCAGCTCAGATGTGTTGTTTGTGTGAAGGAAACCGATTTACAGGCTGATTACTAATAAAGTCATTTTACTTCACGTGTTTTTGTTTTATTCCTTCCCTCTTCCATAAGGCTCAAATGACATGGCAATTATTTAAACAAAGGATAAATTATTTTAGATGGCTTTAATGTGGGCGAATCATTGAAAACAATGCAAAAAAAGAAAAAAAAAAGATATGAATGCAAACTTAGAATCTATCAGATGAAAAGGTTAAACCAAACGGGCCAAAAAAAAGCTAACTTTAGAAGATATAATCAAAAGTTTTAACATTTCAGGTGCATACAGAAGCATTTATTCAGCAATTTCCCAACATAATATGTTGGGAAATTGCAAACAAACATCATTCTCTTTTATTTGGATTTTAGCTGATGTGACATGACATTTAAAAGATTTGAAGGGAAAATTATATGTTTTTAGAAACTAAAATTTTAAAAGTGTTTTTGTGCATATAGTCACCCCTGACAGCGGCGGTTGCCCTGGCCGAGCCGCTCAGGGCAACCGCCCAGGGCAGAAACTGCGACAGAAACAGTCCCAGTTTATGAAAACGTTACATCCCCAACTGGCGCTGCTAAACATGGCGCTCAGGAACTAATTGAAATGAAGATGCAACAGAATTATATACGTTTCATCCCACATGGGAAGAGTGCGACAAACAGACTTATTTACCAATTCTCAGATGCAAGCACACACCTGTCAACACAAGGGGGCGCCAGCTCCCAATTCAATGCACATCCATCTAGAAATTTGGAAACTTGTTCAGATGAACCTCATAGATAGAGAAGTTTTCTATTATTTTCTAACGTCATTCTAGTCAGATGCCCATATAAAGAAAAACTGTACATTCCCCTGAGTCAGAACTTTGTGAAACATTTAACATTTTCCTAATTTTACTTTACGAAACAGATCAATTTCAGTCTCATCAGAATGAGGACATCTGTGGAGAGCAATTTTCAAGTGTTGCTGCAGATACTTAGCTGGCTATAGGCCTGGACTTTGACTAGGCCATGTTTATGAAACATTTTCATGTTTCATGAAGGGAAAATTATATGTTTTTAGAAACTAAAATTTTAAAAGTGTTTTTGTGCATATAGTCACCCCTGACAGAGGCGGTTGCCTCTGAAACATGAAAATGCTGCAAACCAGAAGACTCCATTCTTCAAAAACTGCTTTGTAACTTTTAAAAATATCCCTGATCTTATACATCTGAATGAAATTGATGAACATATTTACAACTAAGATAAAATACCTTTTACCCTTTGGCTTTAAAACCCTCCAAACGGTTTTGCTTACAGCTAAAACAAAGTGAACAGCCACAAATTAGCTGTGAAAAAATGTAAACCAATGAAAATAACTAACTTCTTTGAATCAGATCCCAACATCAATTTCTTCCTCTGAGGAGTCTGTCCAGGTTATGATGACAGGTTCAGGGGCTGGCCCCATTCCTCCAACCACATCTATATCATCCTCCTCAATGACTGTTTCACATGTTTTCGTCTCAGGGTTGCTCTCTGAAGTTGTTGTACTCTCAACAAGAGATGAACCAAGAAGATCTCCATTTTTCTTTAGCCTGCCATGCCTTCGATTTGGTGATCTTGTTTTCTGTACAGGATTCTCCTCCAGAAAAGGCAAAAGGTCCTGAAAAACAATGACACAAAGTTAACTTTCTCAAAGATTTAGCTTCATGTTGTTTGGCAGTGGTTTCATTTATCCTTAAAAGCAGGTGAACTAGCAGTGCTTGTCAACAGATGGTGTTATGTTACTCTGAAGCCTCGTCTCTACAGCCCCGAAATGAAACCTTACCAAGACTCTGCCCATACTATTTTCCAAGAGAGTTTACCACTGTTATCTTGGCAACTGCTTCTATTTCACCCTCAGCTGTTGTTGACAATGTATGTGAAGTCATCAATTCAGTTGTTGTTAAGTTACAGACACCAACACCCAATGCATTTGTGGCAGTATCTAATAATTTTAATCATGTGTCACTTTCCGCTACACTGACAAGGATTCATATGTTTCCAAAACAAGAAATTTAGATCAGTCTTATATTTCTCTAGGCGGAAATAATCCCGTTGGTCAGAGGCAACCTGTAAAGAAGAGAGCTGTGAGAAAGTGATCACAGAAAGCTGAAGAAGGTGTACAGGTTGTTTTGAGGATACAGATTGGATTGGATTGGGACTAACTATATCATCTTCTGTGTGGACAACAGCATCCCCACCACAAACCTTGGATTACCAGTGACCCAAAGGGACAAGAAGAAAAGTCTTCAGGGAGGGAAGCAGGGAAATATTGAGGAGTATACCTCAAAATCAAAATTATATCCAAATTAATAAGTCTGCAAGTAAACCTTTAACTGCAAATCAGTGGTGCTTCTTCACAACCTAATAATACCCAGGGTGGAAACCTGAGTATTATCATGGTAAGCCCATCAGGCTTACCATTATAAGCCTGATGGGCCACCAGGATTTTTTGTGGCCCCACCAGGATTAGCATTGTTAATTTATTAGTTTATTTTAATGATTGGCTTTTTTAAGACTTTATAGTTGGTGTTTACGTATTAATCTTCAAATCTTCCAAAAATGCATAATTATCAAATGATGTTTTTAAATTTCCTGTCAGCTTTAAACATTTTTTAACTCAAGAACATGGCGGGTGGCTGGAGGACTGCCCTAACACCCTGAGCACAGGGCTTAGCAAGTTTCCTGGGGGAAACCCTAAATACCAGAAGGTCATTTCTCTTACCATAAAGGTTCTTGCTCACCTGGGTTTGTGGATCCCTAAATCTGCTCCTGATTGGGTAGAACTTTGTGACAAAGTGCCTTCTGAAATGGTCAAAATGGGACTTTTTCTTTGATGGAGATGGACTCTGCAGGAAATATTGCACACCAAAAGTAAGAGTTGACACATTTTCTCCAAGTTGTCACCTTTTAGATTTCTCCAACTCATTTAATTCCTAAAAGGTTGTGATTGTAGAGTGGTGAAATGTTCATCTTACACTTTGAACACCTTAAACAGTTGACAGAGGGACCTGTTTACTGCTGCAAAATACACATTAGGTCACCTTTCACACTTTTTAATAGGAATCTCTTACTCTTATGTAATACTCTAAATTTTCGGAGAAATTGAGCTTTGGGTTTAAATTAGCTTTAAGTGATATTCCTCAGAATAAACAAAATTAAATCTGAAATATATCACTGTGTAATACATCTATATAGGTTTTACTGTTTGAGGTGAATTATTTAAATAAAATTAAATGGTATTCCAGTATACAGTGATGATCTAGTTTTTAGTGAGACAGACTATCATCTTCGGTTAGCTGCTACTTTTTACTCTATTTGGATTACTTGATCCTCTTCAGAAAACTGAACATTTGGAAAATATTAGCAGGTTGCAGATAGTTTAGTCACCTTTTTCTCACAGTTGTTTCCCTGCAGCGCCGCCCTGACTGACAGCAAGTTGTCTCTGGCCAGTTTTACCACTGGTGTCTGCTGCAGCTGCTTCTCCTGCTGATGCTGACCCGACGAGGCCTTTGAGTCCCTCAACAGTGCCGGCTTCTTCATCTTTCTCTTCTCTAACGAGAACAGATACGTGTTTGACCTCCTTCTCTTCGGCCTCTTTGCTGGTGTGATGGATTTGGAGTTTACAGAGGAAACGTCTTGGGTGTCTGATAGTGCGGTGTCACCCCTCTGTACACCAGGTGTTTGAGAGTGATTGACTATGCGCTGTAGAGAAGGTGTATGAGGGGTTTCCTCATGACTCTTGGCTGTTTTGTGTTTCCTCTGGACAGCGACTGGCTGTCTGACTTCTGGAGAGCCCTCAACGCGCGTCTCGTTCTCGTTCCTGGTATTATTGCTTTCAACATGCTGCTCAAATGATTGGAGTAAGTTTTCCAGAATGTCATTCAGCTCCCCCTCACATTGCTGCTGCAGCACTGGCATCTCAGAGCTGCTAATCTGGGCCTGGTGTTTGTCTTGGATAGCAGAGTTGCCAGAAGTGTTGCTGCCTGTTGAGAGACACTGTGAAAGAGGAGCTTTGTTGTTTGGTAAGATGTCCAGATCCTGAAAGACCTCCTCCAACAAACGATCGATGTGCTCAGGCTGGTCCTCATGAGGCGGAGGATCTGGAGGAGCAAACTGTGGGCTGTAGAGATGGGATGGTGCTGCGGAAACGTATGACGCAGCATGAGAACGCATCGGTCGAATGGAGGGACTGGAAGACGTTAAACTAGGCCCCCTGTAGAGGTTGTTGGATGGATCAGAGTGGTAATCTGGTGTTGGTTGGTTCCTGCAGACCTGATCCGTGCCAATAGGAAGACTGGCCTGGAATCAGAGAGAGAAAACACCAATTATGACGCAAAAAACCCAAATATTCAGTTAAACCACATTAACCCTGAAGAAAAATGTTATTAAAAAAAGGCTAATTTAATCTTAGAATAATCTGTGGAAACAGGAGTGTGTGTTATTAGGTTTGCTGTGTTTTATTTAATATATTATATTCTGTGGTTTCTGACCTGTAAAAAGTGCTATATAAATAAATTCGTACTTACTTACTTAAGATAGAGACTTTCTAACTGTAGATCAGCTTCAGTTCAACTTCACAAAATGTTTCCCCATAAAAAAATGTTTAAGCAATGATGCGCTCTGATTGGTTTTCAGTCCAAGTGATTCACAGAATGGGCACTTAAGTGTGTAAAACACTGTTCGCTCTGGCTCCAGAATATCGAAGTATGAGGGCTGGCCGATAAATTTAATTGACAAATAAATTTTTTTTTTTGTTTTCGAAGATTTCATATTAGAAAAATCTGGATTTTTTTTCTAGTGTCCATAATTCTGAGTGGTTATATTCCCTCACCTTGGCAACCTGCTGTGTGGTTTTTCTTCTCCCCCGCTGGGTGTTCGCTCCCCCTCCGCCTTGATGCGCCTCCTGACTCGGGTCCTCCTCAAATACGTTTCCACGTCCCCTTGGCTTCTTCTTGGCCGGCTCCAGCTCCTCCCTGGTCTTTTGGTGCAACCTCCTACCTACAGCTCCCCCACCCTGACCTGCTCTGGGCGTCCTCACCCTCCACCTGTGCAGGAACAGTTTCTGCAGTTTGCCCACTCCAATCTCCTGCACATCCACCATCTGAGTGAACGCGCCTCGCCCCCTCCCTCTCATCCTCCTTCTGGGATTCCTGGTCCTCTGCTGTCCGCTCTTGGCTGCCTGGGCACCCGTTGGCCTCCTCCCTGCCCGCCCCCTGTGGGTGCTCTTCTCCTTCTCCGTGTTCAGGAAGTGGTTGATGAATCCCACGATGTTTCCATCAAACTGCTCCAACCTCTTTCCTTCCCACTCCTCTGGCTTAGGGTCGGCCCACCAGCTCTGAGAATCAGCCACACAGGGAGCCGTCTGGGTGGAGAAATGAGGAAGAGGAGCAGGAAGAGGAGCAGGAAGAGGAGCAGGAAGAGGCGCGTACTGTGGCGTCACGATGGCGACAGATGTGCTTCCAGGTGTGGTGGATTCCTGCAGACAGCCTGGTGGAGCAGAGGTGTACTGCAGCATTTGGTTTTCTTCAGGTGGACAGATGAGGGTGACAAGCTGATGAGAATCTGTCTGTCTTAAACTCTGGAGGACGCTCATGTCGATGGTCTCATAGGGGACCACTGAGGGAACAGGAGGACATGAGTTGACAAGCTGTTCCTCAGTTTGAGTCCACATGTCTCTTCCTCCACCTGACACCTCCGTGTCTTTCAACAGATAGGTGGACCCATCCCTCACCTCTCTCCTCCACCTGACCAGCCTCCCCTCATGCTCCTCTGTCCTTTGTGGCTCCGTTTGGACCCCCACCTCCGTGTACTGCTCCGTCCCTCCACCAAACCTTCCTCTGCTCTTCGTCACCTCCACCAAGCCACTGATGCCGAGCTTGGCTGCAGCGTAAATGGCCTCCTGCTTCTCGTTCTCTCCCTCCCCGGCCATCTCTCCGGAGTAAAGGAGCCGGATGATGTGCAGAAGGGTGCAGGCGCCCAGTGCCTGGAACTCCAGGAGACGGCTCTGTCCAGAAGGGGGCGCCGGTGAGGACGACAGAGCCGAAGAGATGTGGGGGCTGATGGCCGACAGAATGCAACTGTGTGCTGGGACTGAAATACCTGATGGAGAAAAGATTAACATAAAAACTGTTTAAACAATATGCATTAGAAAAATAAAGAAATTCCTTTAAATTTTATCTTGTTCTGCAGTCACATTGAGCAAGAAAGCAGCAAAAGTGCAAAGAAAACTTCCAAAAACAGCTTGGATAACTACTGATAAAGACCCATTTACAACATATTACAAGAATTTCTGCTCTTTCATATGAAAAGCCTAAGTAATATATAAATTTGCACATACTGTATGCAAATATTTGACTCACAAGTAATTATCAGTAGGAACCTTATATAAATTATCAACAAAAATGCATTTGTACTAATTTGTGAGTGAGTTTATACCTCCAGCTTTGAGCAAAGTGTCACAGAACTGGCTGCACTGTTGTTGTCTCTGTAGCTCAGCGAGAAGGAGGGCTTCGAAGCCCGGTTTCTGGTAGCACCACATTTCTCCATCCACTTCAAAGCAGGAGTCAAAAGGCGCAGAATAAAGGTGAGTCAGAACAGAACAAAAGTTAATAAAAGTAATAAACGTTTTTCTTGCAAAGGTTATACTTTATAATATAAAAAACAGAAAGGTAGCTTTCTGTAGGTAGGTAACTTTATTTTTCACGTTAAGTGTGTTTTTGTCTGTCTCAATTATATATAAAATAGTATTATAAATATAATTATCCTATTTATTCCAACACACTGGTAATTATGAGACTTATGACTTTTTAAAACCCATTCTTAGGCAAACTCATTAAAATTATTATATGACTTCAGATTTCCTCTTTAACTTCAATTTGTGTTATTATTTAATTATATCAGTTAACTTCATCACTTTTAGGCAGACATATAATGGGGTCCAGGCTCAAAGGCAGGTCGCATGGATCAAGCACACCTGAGTTTAGCATTACAAACTTTTTGCAGGCTAACTAAAAAAACAAACTGTCCAAAATAAACATATTTAATCCGCCCTGACAGTCCAGCTGCTAGTTACCACTTCAAACACATCATAATATACAATCTAATAACTGTACTGAGTTTTATTGCTAAAAACAAACTCTTGCTAGCTAAATGACTATACAGTAAAACGCGCGCAGGTGTCCGACACTATCGGTACTTACCGTCTTAAAGGGCCCTAAAATGATTTCTGAAGTCCAAAAATTAAAAGAAAATATTTTATATACATAACACGAACGCGTGAATTGAGTCTTTCTTCTTTTTTTTTTATTTCCGTCTGATTAAAAGAGGTAGAGGCCAGCCACGGGTCATTTTGGTGGCCACCAGCAAAGCGGCATGGGAAACGAGGCAGCAGTTTGCCGCTACGCCACCAGATGGCGACAGTGGCTCTCCACGATGACCAAAACCGAACTCAAATGGTTAGGCAACCAAAGAGTGAAAATAAAGCCAAGAGGGTTTCTGTACGTACTTCCGGCTTCTGAACAAAGCGATGAAATCCAATTTTGACTGGATTTTCAGATTTCTGTTGGTTTGTAATTGAAATAGGATTGCATTTGGTGTCTACATTTACTCAGAATAAGGCATTGTTTTTTTATCCACATTTTTCATGTTAGTGTGATTGTAAATTATGTCTTACCAGGAGAATTAACTCATTGGTTAACAACAACAACAACAACAACAACAACAACAACAACAACAACAGCAACAACAACAACAACAATAATAATAATAATAATAATAATAATAATAATAATAATAATAATAATAATAATAACAAATATTATTACTCTTGGAAGTAGTGCCTAAAACAAAGCAAATTGAAGTTAAAGAATGTCAGAAAGAAATTAAAGAAAAAAGAGAGAGAAACACAGGGGTTAACACTGAAAAAAGACATACACATATTAAATATTTAAAGCCATATTTAGTTTAGAAATTCAAACTAATAAAAAGCTAAATACAACAATACCATTTTAGATAATGTTTTTGTAGATCTTCTAAATTATAAATACTTTCATGACACGGCATAAGGTTTGAATTAAATGTAGAAAGAGAATTGAAAAGAAGCATAGATTTCTTATATTTCCCCTTTTATTTTTCAAAAGATTTCATTTCTATAAGGAAAACAGCTACATTTCCAAACCACTGTGGCCTTATTTAACAATGTAATCTCTCTCTCTCTTTGTAAAATCAGAAATGTATAAACCAGATTCTTCATAAAGTTAATTTGAATTTCACTACACCTAGGAATGGTTCAGACAAGACCTATAAAATTAAGATATCACTTAAATACTATCTATCTGACAACAAAGTTGTTAGGCCAAAAAAAAAATTTCAAAGAGCAACAAAATATATCCTAATATACAGAAAAACAAGAACAGTTGTGGAACAAAGTCACTGACATCATTTAGTCTGGATTACAAAGTAATTTATAAGACTTTTGGACTCCATTGAACCACAGACAGTGACATTATACAAAGAAGGAGAAAATATAGAACTGTGGTTTCCAGAAGTCATCATTCAGATCACAAAAAAACACTGAAATACTTCTATCGCCCTTTAGGCTTCACTAGCCTCAGTTTGGGTCCTAGTATTCAAAACTCAACAATAAAAAAAAGTGGCTCCAAAAAAAAACAAAAAACACACAAATGTCTGTCTTATATTACCCAGTAAATATCTTTTTGATAACAAAAACGTTTAGGAAAATACTCTGGACTGATGTCACAGTCGTGAAACTTTATGAAACTGGTTTCTTTTTTCAAAGTGTCCCATTTCATCTGGAGTAAAAATAAAATAGCATATGAGAAAAAGATGATCATACTGGCTGTGGGAGTAGTGGGAGGTTCTGGGGCTGCTTTACTGCTTCAGGACCTGGTTGACTTGCTATAAATTGATGAAAAGATGTAACTCCTCTTTCATGTTGAAGGAAAATGTCCAGTTATTAGTTTGTGATCTTAAACTCAAAATAACCAAGATCATGATAACCATGCTAAATCTTAAAAATTTAAAAACGCATTTAATGTGGAGATACCCTTCAATGTTGATGAATTAAAGCAATTCTGCAGGGAAAAGTGGACCCAAATTCCTCCACAGAGATGTAAAGACACATTTCTAGTTATTGTGTGATGGCGTCTGTTTGAGAGTAACAAACAGTGAACACATTATGTGGGTAGTTACTTTTTCACTTGATTTTGGATCAAACAGAAAAATAAAAAACAGAAGACATCTTCAAAGAAACAAAAAACATGTTCTGTATTTTACAACAAAGAGCAGCATGTACATTTTTTCTCCTCTGTTTCCTCCTAAAAAATGCATAAGGCATAATGGTGACTCCCAGAGCCTCCATTAGTTACAAAGCATAATGCAGAATTATAAGCTGAGTCCAGTCCTGGATGACACAGCATGATAACAAGATTTATGAGATTCAGATTTCTTTCTTCTGAAATGGCTTGTTTGAACATCGGTGTCATAACAAACTATTGATGATAGTACCAGAAAAAGCCTTTGCCATGTAATTATATAAAAACCACATAATCTCTCTGGGTTGACAGCAAGCAGTACAGTTGTTAAAACAGACAAGAACAAAAAAACAGGCCACTGCTTGTCTACTTGTGATGGATGCTCCGACAAAGACAGGACTCTCGCTTCCTAAGAGGTATATTTTTCAGGCATGTAACTCGTTCATCTGCCGATTGAGCCTTTTCCTAAGCAGATAAAAAAAGACGGTGAGGCCCCAGCAGTCCTCACAGTTATGAGTAAGTTGTTTGCGTGCTGAGCCATGGAGATGGTAACACAACACAGGCATTTGGTACTAAAACAACAAGTGTTGAAATGTTTCTGACAGCAACCAGCTCAAATTTCTAATGAGCTTTAACATCTTTCAGACTGAAACACTGGCATACATTTTAAAAAAATTATATTTTAGGGTGTTATATTTCCAGTAGTTAATAGATATTACTGTGATAATAAAATGCTAGAGTTGATAGAAGAGGACAATCTCTATAAAACAAAGCAAAAAAAAAGAAACAACTGGCTCATTTAAGTAACTGACTTGGCTGTATATTTGGTTAAAAAAATTTGGGGTTTTTTCTAAAACTCATATTTTCCGCCTCTTTTGGCGTAAAACAATCTCATTATCAGAAAAGAGACACATTTACCAATAATTATGCTTGATCATTGAGTTCCTGAAGAAAACACCCCCATATAATGTAATAGTTTATTCTTGGAAAACTCTTGCTCAACTCTGACAGAAAGTGTTGATTGGGAGAATATTAGTCATTTGCTCTTATCAACCTACAGATCCTTACCCAGAAGTCATTTCTACAAGATCAACACCTTTGATTAACTCGCTGACATTGTTTTAACTTTAGAAATCACTCAGATTTAATTTCTTGGTGACTGTACCCTGACGCATCAATGGAGGCTCAAACCATTATTCTCCCATTTAATATTTTCCACAGAAGTGACACAATATAAAACTTTACACAAACAACAAGATCTGCTTTGGTCTTATCCCTCCAGTCAGTATTTGGAACATTCTTTGGTTACGTCGAACCGGAAAGAAGCTTCTTCTCCAGTTTACGATGTATCGTTGAGTCTGAACACACCGTTAAGGACTTGGACAAAGGACGGGGAGGGCACCGTAGTGAAAACCTTTGTAGGGGACAGAGACTCTTGCGGAGGAGTTGGTCGCGGCCATCGCTCATAAAACTTGACAAAGAAGAGCGGGTCTTTGAAGGGCCCCCCGTAGATGATAGCCTGCATCAGATAGACAAGGGCCACAACCATGAAGCTGATGAGGAAGAAGGGGAGGAAGGGCCTCAAGTGGTGCCAGGCAACACCGACTCCATAGCTAAGGCTGCTGAGCCCACTCTGGTGGCCAGTGTGGGTTGTGTGGCGGGAGGAGTCTGGGGCCGGAGTGTTATCCAAAGGCTCCTCAGGTGAATTTGAAAAGGACGAAGAGGGGCCCTCGGATGAATCCATGGGTTGTACTGCAATACAGGTCCTTTCTTTGCACCCAAACCGACACTGTAGGTACTCACATTACTCCCTGGAAAAATAAAAATAAAAAAAGAAACAGCCAGTGAGATTATGAAGGACTAAGGATGAAGCCAAACTTAATCTCCCCTGTGCTGTGGTTCCTCTGACGTGGACTCCTGCTGTGATTAATCCAACGATAAAATCCCTCAAAAAACCAGTCCTTCGTCTCCCGTCCTGCAGGCCTCCCAGTCGAATCCCCCCCTCAGATAAACTCTGCACTGACATTAAATGTTCCTCCTTCTCTTTGAGCTCCGGACGGACCGAGAGGAATCAAAGAGCAGCAGGGAAGCCATAAATAGATTTGACACCCAATGACAGGACACGTGTAAGGAAGGGTGCTGCTACTTTTGGTGATCTCGGTTTTAACGGCTGCGTGTGTGCCAGGAGAACAGGTTAAAATATTATACACACACACACACACACACACACGTACGTACACAGGGTGGCTAACAGAAACATGCATACACAATCAGGTCAGAAATGTGCTTGCACCAGTGAGAAGACGTTAATGTTTCTCACTTGTTTATTACAGTTCTAATAATATAGCTTTGACTAAAGAGTTCTTACATTAAGACAGGTGCAGCTGGAGGATTTTACAGCTAGTAAAAACTTTACACCGTCTCAAAGCTCTGTTAAAATGCTATCATTTACTTATTTGGTGTATTTTAAACCCAGGAGTTAAAAATATAATTTGTCTTAAGAACATGTCAACAGGATGGCAACATTTAAAGTGTCTTGTAAAAGTGTTTTTCACATTTTATTATCTTACAGCCACAAACATGAATGTACAGCATTGGGGGGTTTATGATGGAAATAAAGCATTACTGTGAGGTGAATTTTAGATTTGTTTTACAAATAAAATGTAAAACATTTGGTCATTCATTTGTGTTAAGTATCAGGGAATTAATCTTTGGTTCGACCTTTTCTTGCTCTCACAGCTGAAGGTATTTGCAGGTGCAGAAACCAACATTTTTCTCCATCCTTGCTAAAATATTTTAAGCTCAGTTAATTAGCTAAAGTGTCTGTCATCCTAACCCAATAATATGCTTTGCTCGAAATCAATCCATTGCAGCTCCGGCTGCATGTTTAAGTCCATTGTCCTGTTGAAAGGGGAAACGTCCTGCAATCTCAATCTCTAACCTCCAGTGAAGTTTGGAGTTTGAAATCCAATCCAATCCCAAGTCTAGTGAAGCTTTTCTTTCACGATTACCCTGTATTTAGTTTTTCTTCTTGTCATTACATGGTATTTTTTTGAATGAACGCCTAAAAGCTCAACAGTTCAGGTGAAATTTTTAGTCTCAAGGTTTGAAATATTTGTGGTTTTATAACCTAACCTTGTTTGTCTCAACTTCAACCCTGACCAGCCAGCTGTGCTCACTGGTGTCTAACATTCACAGAATACCTGTATTTTTGCAATTTATTTATACAAACATACATGTATTTGAAAGACATATATTCCTCTTCCTTCAACTTCACATTTACATATTTGTGTTGATCTATCACATAAAATCCCAATAAGGGACATATTTTGTGGTTGCAGCGAGACAAAGGGTAAAAAAAGTACAAGTATGATTGCAAACACTATATAATTTACCACTTTAATAGCAAAATGTTCAGAGGAGGTAAGTGCAGCTGAAAAGGGACAACGTGTTCCTACAAGGGTGAAGCACATCGTACTCGATGCTGAAGCAGCGCAAAAACTAGGTCAAATTCAAACTTTGAACATTCAAACTCTGTTATGTTGCTTAAAGACACAGTGAGCTATCCGATCTTTGGCTCTGTGGAATCATAGCCTATAAAATTAAATTAAATCTGGCTCACTGGCTGACACGTAACAAATCCAATAGCCTGACTAATACTAAAACCATTTACAGTCGGCTATGCACTTCCAAAGCCCCCTCGTGATCCAGCAGCTGCCTTTCGAATGTGCCACATACTGTAAACGACAAGACATGTGCTGGAGCGCAACCCTAAAGCACAAAATCATGTCAATATGTAACAGGAGACAACAGAAAAGATGAGAATGTCAGCGCTTCAGTCTTCTGCTGCTTTGTTGTGAACATGTTCAATGTGTTTGATGTGCAAGTAGAAACGAGACTCGTTCAAAGGTAAATCTTTTTTCTGGATTAGAAGGCTTTGATAATTAGTTAATCCATGAAGTGAACTTCAAAAGGCTTCACAGAGCAAACTGATGTTAGGGAGAGAAGATCAGACGGGGTCAGGTTTTAGTGTTTGCAACTTGCCCCGACGAGGGCCAGGGGATGAAATTACCAAGACACACCGGCTCTTTAATTAGAAATGTTTGGTGACAGAAGTTCCCCACTTATCTCATGTAGGGAAATTATAACCTAGATTAAATATCTACACAGCAAAAAAAAAATCTAAAGAAACTAAATCTGAAGGATCAATTGCCAGTCAGGAAGTCAGAGAAATGAATGTTACAAAAGTTGCATCTTTTTTCTGATATAAAATAAAGGCAGACAATTCTCCAAACAATGTAAAAGAAGCAAAAGGGTTTTACATTTTAATTAATTATACATTTAAAAAAGCAGCACTATGAATTTTCCATACTTAAAGAGTATGCTTTTGATGAAGGAATAACATGAAATTTGATTTTACATAAATTTCTTAATACTCACTTGAAATTGAAAGAATATATTGAAACTAGTCTAATAGAATCAAGATCATAATCAAAATTGATTCATATAAAATACCACCATTTGTGTTTTAAAAGGACTTACTTTAAAAAAAGCTTTGACATCTTATGGTGCCGTTTCTTAGTAGACAACTCAGAGAAAGAACAACACAGGTGGCAAAAACTTGTCTAAGAAAAAATCTTTATTTATAAAAAAAACAAACAGTATTACCAGTTACATACTTCACTGAAAAAGCAACTGCTCAGAGCCAAGGCAGGTGTATGGTACGTCATAATTTTACATGGATAGGCAACAGTACAAATATACTATGTGTGAAGAGATTAAGAAAGAAAAAAAAACTAAGATTGGTCTCTTTTGCTTTTAAAAACATAGCAGTAAAAGTTGAAATAAAAAGAAAAAAAAATAAAATTGCATAATGCTCTCACCCACATACAAGCCCCCCAAAATAAAACACACACTGGACACAAAGTAAAAAACAAATGGGTCAGACCAAAATTTAAATTATAGAGCATCTCTCCCAAAGCTGCAGGAAAACTCGAGTCTCCTCTGAGTAACTAAAGCCTCCAAAAGTCATATTTCAGACGACGCAAAACGGATTTAGAGGTGAAGGTATAAATGGCTACATGGCAGACTCTTATCTGAAAAGTCAGAGAATGTTCACCTGATTTTCTTCTTTTAAGTATTGAGACAGGAAAAGTTTGGTTAGTGGTTAAACATGTAGTAGTGTTTGTCACAGCTTCACATCTCAGTACCAGGTTTGACACGTTGTACTGGACGAGTCTGTTAAATCCAGGCAGAAATAAAATGAAACAAGCAGCTCAAATCTTATTTTCTACTTGGAGGAGAGTAACAAACAAATAAAATAAAAAAAAAACGGAAAAAGAGGCAGCAGGAACATAAGACAGTTAAAAAAAATTAAAACAGAGGACAATCAGACAAAAACAATTAAACGTGTCTGGTCCGTGCAAGCAAAGACATTACTCAATAATAATAATAAAAAAAACAACAACAAACAGAGAAGGGTCCATAATCATTTTGACACAAGAAACGCACACACACACGGCCACAGGTTTAGCATTTTGACAAATATACAGGTCTGTGCTCATCCCAACAGAGAGAAAATAACTCTAGACAGGAAAATAACTCCTATATAAACATTCTCCATCTACAGGGCAGCCTGTGGGTGCATCCAGCCAACCAGCATTCCCAGGAAAGGGACAATTTAAATTAATGCGCCAAAACCAATGCAGTCATCCTGTTTCACCTATGTACACTATATTCCCCTACAGACGGCTAAAGACAGATCCATCGTTCGGATGCAGGGGCTGGCAGCAACATATTGAGCATGAATATCTGTTTACTTAGTAGCGAGAAAAAGAAATGGGGACAAAAAGCAGGATGACGGCTGCAGAATAAAATGATTGTCAACAAAGGTGATTGCCTTTACAGAAGACAACTATAATTTATAAACTGAATATATTTCTGCTGCTACAATTGAATGAAACGGGTGTGTGTGTGTGTGTGCTGTCTGTAACTGTTTTTCTGCAACACGACCACTTTCTTTGGATGCTGATCCTCATCTTCAGATCCCAGCTGTGTGGTGACAGAGAGGAGGGTTAGACAGAGGAAGAGGAGGAGACGGCGTCCATGTCTGCCTCCTCGCTCTCCTCAGTAGCAGTGGTAGGGCAGAGACGGCCCAGTCTGGGTGATGCACACTATGAGTTTTTCTGTAGAAACAAAAGCAGCAAAACACAAATTTAAAAACCACTGAGAAAATAATGAAGTATTTATGAACAACAACAAAGGTACAACATGGCAACTGCACACTGGTGCTGTCACAATTTTTAAAAATAAAACGTGTTTAATTAAAGCTGATGAGCAAAAGAAAACTTATTTTGATGAGAACGACTTTAGCAAACGTTAAACTTAATACCTGAGCAGATTAAATGTGGTTAAGTCTGGATAAGACTTCAGTGATTTAACACGTAGTTTACATCAGTAAGACATCTTTGTACAATAAAGGCAGACCAAGTAGATTACAATGTTTTCCGAGTGTTTTCTGTGACCACTAATCAAATATAACAATGGTTATTTAAAAAGTTAAGTTAGGCAGACTGAACAGGCAAAACATTCTTCCAACATGGCTGTTTGGTTTTTGAGTATTAATCATTTACCTTATTGAAATGTTTCAGCATTTAATTTGTTTAGTGTCAGAACACAAAGGGCAACAATTATTTTTTGAAAAGAACATTTTCTTCTTCATTTTATTCTTTAGAAAATCAGATGTTTTTTTTCTTCATTTTTAAGATAAAGACACAGTAACACGGGAAGCTTCTTTTTAAACTTCATGCTTTCCACACACTTTTCATTATAATCTAGATTTGCGGAAAAAAAACGATTGATTGTATGAATGTGCAAAACGAAATTAAAGGGGAAATTGTGACATTTTAAAGACTTTATGGCTTGAATTAAGACCAACTTAAACATTTAACTTTTTTTAAACCAACACTTCTGTGACGGTTTATACATGAAGTGGTAAATCCTGTGACTTATTTTTCACCGCGAGGTGTGACAAAAAAAATCCATCACCAAGCTGTGCTTGCAAGAATAAAAGGCAAAATAGATTCAGAATACATTAACTTTTCTCTAGGATTTTTAAAATTACCTGTGATAACAAAATTATGATTTTTCTGAATTTGCAATCACTTCTTTTATAAAATGCCTGTAAAATAACCTCAAAATCATCCCTGATGGTTTAGTGTCACAGATCATAAATCTAAAAAAAAAAGAAAAAAAAAAAAGGTTTTGATCCAAATACTCGCAAGTGGTGTTTGCCCTAAATATGTGTTTTCTAAAGTGGTGCCAAAAAATAAAATCGGACAAGTTAAATCTTCTTATAGGCTGGGATATAAGGTGCAGTTTCAAGAATAACCACAAGGGTGTGCTCATAGAGACACCACAGCATATGAACCCGCCAACAGCACAAAATAGAGAATCCATTAGAAATGCATGGATGAAAATCAAGTTAAAGGAATCCTCTGACCATATAAAAATAAAATATGCTAAAGATATGTAGCCTTTTCGGTTAGTAATATTTCGATTTGTGTCATGTAATGATACATTCTTTACTCCTATTCTATATTTTGAGATTGATTAAATCTGAGAAAGCAAAAATAATTTTACGATAGTAAAAAACAAAAAAAGAAAAAGATGATATTGTGACAACACCACTGCACACTCGTTCTAGCGTTTAAACTTGTATTATCCAGAGTTAGAAACCTGAAGAAACAACGCACAAGGACCAGCTCAGGAGCAAACTACAGCAATATGTACAGCACAGAACATCGGGGGGCGTCACAGATCAAAACATGACCACAATAAACCTCCACCTCTGTTCCAGCACACCACCGTGGATTTACACCAGTTTATTCGAGGGTCTGAAGTAATAAGAGACAAAAGAAGCTCAGAGTAAACATGCAGGATTAGAGGTCAGTTGGACATACCATGCTGTTACATGCAGAGGGGGGTAGAGGGGAGGGGGCGGGGCTAACCATCGTAGGAGTCCAACAGAGGCAGGGAGCCCTTTCTGCTCCCATACACCCCTCGCTGAGTGACGGAGGAAGAGAGAGAAAGAAGGTGAACAGCAAGTGACTGTGAGAGAAGTGTCAGTAAGTTGCATTAAAAAGGTCACAGTGAGGAAATATTGAACGTGGTGCATCAGGTTAGGGATTAGTCCAGTTCAGGCAGGAAACGGGGTTTTTAAAGTACCGGTAAAGTGTCTGTGGTTTCGTCCAGAGTGTGTCTCCTCTCCTTCTGGTCCAGTGTAGAGTAGGAATCTGAGGAACGATCAAATAAAAATCAGATCAGCACGTTCATAGAGCGACTTTAATACCAATTCACAAAAACAGAGAAGAAGAGATTAATATACTAACCAGGGCCAAGATCATTCAAGGGAATTAGATCCCTCTTATCTCCTAAAAATAAGCAGACATGCAAAATATCCATAAAAATAGACAACATACATTTGAATTTACAGACTTTAATTTCAAGAAACGTCCATATTCAGGCTCAGAGGCAGAAATGATGTCCGTACCTCTGTCCAGTAGCGGCATGGTGCTGTCCTCGTAGGTGCCGTTCGCTCTGGTGCTTGGTCCGTTGGTGGTCGAGGTGTTTGGGTTCAGGTTCACCATGAAGTCCGTCTTCTTCCAGCCGTCCTTCTCCAGCGGCCGGCGCAGCTCTTTGTGAGCCCAGACGAGCTGCAGCACCTGAGCCACTCCTCGCACCTCACGGTCAGTGCGGCTGCTGGAAAAAACCCGAATAAGCGCCCAAATTAAAGAAGTATTCAGCTTAGATTGTCAAGACAGTTTATTACATAAACTAAGGGAGATGTTGAACTTTAAAGAACAAGTAATTACTCGATTCTGGTTTAAAAGTGGGACAGTTTCCCAATTTAAACTTGTGAGCCATGCAACACTTTTGACTGGTAATTTTAATATCAAAAGTTGGAATAGCCTGTTTAATATTAAGCTACTGATCAGATTAAATACTTTTGCTGCATTCAACACAGTTTGATTGAGATTTCAAACAGACACAATTTGTCAGTTCTTTACCTACAAAAGTCACTATTTGAATTTGTTTGTTCTACAGAGAAAAAAAATCTCTTAAAATCCTTCAATTTGTCTCATTTCCAGGTTCTTAATTGCAAAGTGAGTTTATCAGCTGGTGTCCTACAGTGCCCTGTGCTTAGTTTGTTTGCTTTCAGTATGCATATTTATGATTTACACCCCATAATATTTTAAAATATGAAGACATTTCTACTCATGCAAACAAAGTTGCAGGCCTGTGTGAAGGTTGTGTGTCAAAGCTGCATCCTGGCTCAACTCTAGTTGTTACCAGCTTCTTCTCTAAAAGCCACACAAAAGATTTCAATCTTGACACTTATCTCACGAGAAAGCCCAGTTATCGCAAACATTTTAGTTTCTTTTGAGCTAAAAATTCAAACTTGGTACTGTGTCAGTTTCAGAATACGTACTGAAAAATTCAGCTATTTAAGTCAGTAACTCTCACCATTTCTTTTTGTATTTTAGGTTTTCCAAAAATAGAGACAAAACAGTCATTAAAATGCTCCAATTTAACTAAAAAAAAAGTGTATACTTTCTGAACTTTGGGTTCTAATTAACTTTAATTACTTCAGTTTTAAAAATACCTGATTAATCAAATTACATGTCTTACAAAGAGCATATTTCCCACAAGGATTCTCTTTCATAATATCCCCACACGGTTTTTAAATCTGTAATCCTGAAACACTTACCCATCTTTACTGATGAGCACCAGCCTCTCAATGCCAGATGCGAGTCTCAGTTTCTTTGCTGCCTCCACGTTGTTGCCGAGCACCTCAGTGAGCGTGCTCAGTACTGACACCATGGTTTCCTCTGACAGATTGCACCTAGACTGGCTCTGCCCACCAGGCAGGACAGCCACCAGGTGAGGCAGAGCATGCTCGCCTACATGAGAAAAGACCCGAGCCAGTATTCCTTTATTTTCACAGCGCAGGTGAACATCGGGACGTGTTTTTCAGTAAACAAAGAAGATCATCTTACCCAAGAGCTCACTGTTGCGGTTGTCGATGGCGAGGTTCCTCAAGGCTCCAGACATTGCCCGAACAACACGATCGTTATTATGGGAGAGCAGTTCTGTCACGATGGGGAGGCCCTTTTCCAGACGCACCATGGCTCTGATGTACCGACCAAACTGGACACACACACATCATCATCATCATCTGCTGAAGCAAAGCTTTCCAAAGGTTTTACAGCAGGATTAAGATAATTCAAGTATTTTAAAAAGGTAATTTAGTTGAAGCATCTGATACTTACGGTCCATCGTCCAGCACACAAGTTCTGGATGGCGCCGGCCGCCGCCTCCAGCACTGAGGGGTTCTTGCTCTCTTTGAGCAGAGAAGTGTAAACACGGACCACCTCAGGCTGGTACAGCAGCTCATAACCTGATGTCAAGAAAACAATGAACAGAGCTTGATGAACCTTTAGCTGACTTCATGTTTTAAAGACACATTAACTCAGACAGCATTTTGGGCAAAACAGATTCCTGACAGGCCTTTAACCTAAAAGCAACGCTGTGTTCCAGCTACTTGGGAAGTTAAAGCTCAGGGTTTGGGTTTGACGTCAGACCCTAGGAAACAGTGTTGCAGTAAAGTCACATGTATCAGACACAAGACCCGCCATATAACTGCAGGCACACGACTGCCACATAAATAGGGCAGTTGTGTGCTTAACTTATCAATAAAATAAAATAAAAAAAACAAATGTAATTTGTATCTATTGGTTTATTTTATTACTGACTCTGGGCATCTGAGATTTAGCTCAGTTGCTTTGATATACTACTGATTGTTGTACTTTTATAGCTCAGCCTTATTTTTTATAGAAAGGTACTTTTAACTGCTGAGGGACAAAAGTAAATTAAACTTATGCTAAACCTTTTATAAAATCAGAGTGTTCATCACACTTTACTGTCAATATGACAGCAGCCTATGGTCACAAGTATGAATTATTTTAGAAAATGTAGTGATGATCAAATTTGATTACAATTTATTGATCTAGATTTGTTTCCCCAACCTTTGAACATGAAATTTGAGAACCTCTGGTTTAAAAGTTAAAAGGTTTTTAAATGTCATTCAATAAAACAAAACATAACCCAACATTTTCAGACTGAAGTGAAGATAAATACAAACATATCCGCATATTCAAACTCTTGAGATTGATAAGCAAACAGTTGTTTAGCATAAAAAGAAAACTACTGGCCATACCTTTGGCAGGTGTTGTCCTCTTTGGAAAATCATAAGACTCTGGACTTCCATCATCCCCATCCTTCTTTGCTGCAAATTATAACAAAAGTAAAATTAAATAAAATTAAAAATTGGAGAAATGAGCAAATAAATATCCCATGCAGGCAAAGTGAGCTTCATGTGTTCTACTTCTAGAAATGACACCGAGTGATGAAAGCACCGTCGGCATGCATCGTTGTTTCAGTGACGAATGTTCATGCCCGTGTGACACGAGTAAACAGCCTTTGTTTCTCACTGATGTTTGTTTAGCATTAGTAAAATGGATGATGGCAGCAGCTCTTAAGCATTCAAGACAACACCAAGAGGAAAATCTTACCTTTGGAAAACCACTCATCTAAACACAGCAGAGAGATAGGAAGACATGAAGGAGGGTGGGAAGACAGAGGGAGCAGGGAGAGGAGAAGGGAAACAGTGGCAGAGTGTGAAAAACAGCAACAGGTGCTTCCGCCACCAGCAAGCTCAAACCAACCAGCGACTGCCTGGCTTTCAAACAGCAGAAGTCTCAGACACAGAGGAAATTTTGGACTTAAAACTTGTCCGATACTGACCTTTGCCCTTTCGTGAACCAAAGCAGCCTCCCTTGTGGGCTGAAGCGGGGCCCTGGTTGACAGGAGTCAGCTCTTTGTAACTTTCGCAGCCGGGGATTTCATGGTGAACCTGATAGGACAGGTTCCTCAGAAGGCAGACGCAATTCTCCACCAGCTGCAGAAACATCGAGAGACAAAAGTTCATCATAATAAAAAAACAGAACCTAGGGATTAAAGATGCGTAGATGAAAAATGTGCAGACTCCAGTAAAATAATAATAATCATAATAACCTTATTATCCACATCTTTGTGGTTGAGTTGTGACTGGACAATGTACATGAGAGAATCCACCAGCCCTGTGCATTCCCTCAGCTTTCGTCTGGCCTCGCTCCGTTCTGAGCTGACATTTCTGATGAACGAGGTGGAAAAGTTAAGGACATAATTTCACGTTTTCCTCTCAATTCTCTCCACTTTCCGTCCAATACCTAAGGCAGCCAGCAGTGTTGGTCAAGGCTGTATCCCACTCCAAATGTCGTGGTTTGGAGCTCTCCTCGCCTCCGCCTTTCTCCCAGCCTGAGTGAGGAACAATCACCTCGTCGACGAGAGCGTGCAGAGCGTGGTCCACTATCTCCATCTTCACCGAATCATGGGAGGAGAGGTTCCACAAGGTGCCTGTCGCAAAATTAGAGCATATTTTAAGTTTGCTATGTGGGTCTAATTGTAAGAAAACTAAGCAGATTGTGTGGAACAGCAAGGCCTCGCGCATCTCTGAAGTATGGATTGCTTTGGTATGACTGATTTGTAGAGTGTGTGTGGATAAAAAGCATAAAATTCAGCGTTTTACTGATTCATGACACAGTACATTACATTTGCCTTGACTTTATCATCGAATTTTTTCCAATATTTAATGATCAATTAAGTTTTCAGGAGTGAAATTTCAAAAATTTATCATTTAGTTCATCCACTCTGGAGATATTCTGAGTTTGTAATTGATTCAACCCCGAAAAATAGAATAAGAATTATATTTTCTTATTATAACTATTATTATAATAAATTATAATTTATTATAATTAAATAATAAATTATATAACTATATGGTATTTTTACCATATAGTATGGTAAAAATACTATATAACTATATGGTATTTTAGTTATATAAAATACCACATTTTATATAACTATATGGTATTTTTTCTGGTATGAAAAATGTTTTTTATACCAGATCTTATTTCCAATTAATTTTAATCTTTTTATTTTGCCCCACACTTTCATTTCAGAAAATAGTTTCAAAAAGTATGACGTAGTATTAGCAGAATGAAGACACTTTTTTAAATAAGAAAAATCCATCTTAAAATTAAGAGAAATAACGACTATATGGTTTTACGCCACCTGTCGTATAACTATTCTCGTATTACTGTGACTGTATTCTTGTAATGTAAAAGAAATGTTAACCCTTATATTTTGTCGCAGAGTAGACTTGAATTTAATGTCCAAAAAAACTGAAGCCATAAAACATGGTTGTCAAACAAGATGGCGGCCGTGGGCATCCTGACATCCCTCTGAACTATGGAAAGCAAAGGACAGCTTTGGCGAAAAAAGAAAAAGAAAAAAGCCAGATTTTCCAAAATTTAGATCTCTAAAAACCAAAACTTTGATCAGTCAAATCAAGTTATTACTCAGCTCTAAAAGAAAAAGAAGCAAACAAAAACAGAGCAAAATAAAACAAAAGGTTACTTAAACCAAGAATCCAGTTAGAGGTTAGACCTGTGATCGTGTCAGTGAGGTCCTGGTCGTGGGTTTTCCTCAGCAGCCTGACCAGGGCAGTAACACCATCACAGTTTTTGATGGCGATCTTGTTGTCTGCTTCTCGTCCGTATGAAATGTTCTTCAGAGCACCGCAGGCTGAATGATGAACCTCCTTACTGGGATGATCCAACATCGACACCAAGGCTGGAATGCCCTTTAGGCGGCGCACTTCCGACTTCACCTGAAAGTAGTTAGAAACCTTACGTAAAAACCTGAATATTAAGCAACTAAACCTGAAATACTGGATCGTGAATAATTATCATTCATGCAACTGAGCAATATTCCACCTTATCATTTTTGAAAGTGAGATGCTGAAGGTAGGCAGCGGCGTTGGCCTTGACAGGATCCAGACGGTAATTCAGCATGGCGATCACCTCTGGTAGATCTGGCTGCCTCCAAGTGGGAGGACCCTTTCTCAGAATGCTGTCCAGGGAAGCCATGCTATCCCTCTCCAACGTTGTGGGAACCCCCCATGCATAAGGGTCGACTCCTCCCACATCACTATCCAAAGTATCTTCGCAACTTCTGCAGATTTCAGGAAGACAGAGCAATATTTGTCAAGAGCATCCTGAAGCTGGGACTTCAAGAAATTATCCAATAAGAGCAGGACTTTGCTGTTATACCTGAGTCTGCGTCTGTCTATTCCTGGACCCGGGCCCGGCCCAAGGCGAGGCATTGTACCGTAGCCTCCAGGGTGCATGGGTGGAGGCCCCATGCCGTAGTCGTCATACCCCATGCTGCGCTGATCATCCTCCAGTCCGTAGTGGCCGTGGCCATACCTCATCTCCAACGCTGACCCCAGCGCCCTCATGCGACTCACCTGGGGCTGCGCCGCGTACGGGTCCAGCTGCTGGCGGCTGTGGGCTCTGTAGCCAGAGTCCAGAGTTCTGTAGCCATCGACAGGCCTGCGAGGCGAGGAGGAGAATCATGGAGACTGAAATCTATGAAATGCTTCCTTCCAACTGACCCAAACACTACAGAATAAACGCCATTACAAGAATAGTTCAGGATTTTTGAATTGAGCTATAGTTAAGTCAATAATTCTTTAATATTGGTAAAAAGTTCTAGCTATGAATGAAATAACCTGCCAACATTATAACTTGTCACTTAGGAAAAATGTGTTGCTCCACTAGCAAATTGTTTCATTTATAATTAGCACTTTCTCATCAATATTAAATAATTGACTTAAACAAGCTCCCACTTCTTTCTGAAAGTTACTTGGAAGTTAATTTTGTCTTCTTTCAACTGTAGCAAGATATTTTTAGTATAAATCCAGATAAGATGCTTTCATCTTATCTGTGTGGCAAACATCTGAGGTGTTTGATAGAAGAGAAAAGCCCATTTCAGAAGTCTTAACTTTGTAAAAACATCAGAGTGATTCATATGAAAACTAAAGCAGTTTCACATTTACTTTGGACACTTATTTACATAGAAAACAGAGGTATAAAGTGGCTTGCCACATTTGAGCTTCCTGTATGAAGAGTACAGAAAACAGAACATGTAAAGTGTTCTCGGTTCTCAGGCCTGTTTAAAAGTTTCTGGTTGATTATTAACATGTAACGCGTGAAGGAAACAGAGGAAGTAATAAGTTCAATAATTCAACCGTGGCAATGGTTAAATGCAAGTAGCGTAATGGAACTGACCTAAAATAGAATAAAACATAAAAATAAATCAGCAGAGGCATGCAAGCCTTTTATTAGTATCCACTAGTGGTTTTGCATTCATCTTGAAACTTAAATTTCTGCAGAGCATGCTCTGTTCCAAAAAAAAGTGTCGTTTCAATAACAAATGTGATATATGAAGCAGAACGTTGAAGTTCAGCGTTTGTACTTCCTCCGAGTTGCTTGTATTTCTGTACCTGTAGCGCTCATCCATGTGCGAGCCCCGGCTCAGGCTGGTGTATGCCTCCGACGGCGGGCCTGGCCGGTAGTCTTCGTAGCCGCCAACCGGACCATAGTGATAATTTCGGGGTACTGTCGCGGTAGGGTAGTCCCCAACCCCAGTGGGCCTGTAAGGCCTGTCCAGTGTGGCACTGTAGACCCCCATAGCAGGTGACAACATCCCATCCATAGACGACTGAGAGGGCGGGACCATGCGTGAGACTGGTTTCTTCATCTGACACAGAAGCCAAGACACGTTCGTTTAGGAAAACGCTCTAAAGATACAAACACCATGAAAGCATGAAACATTGCTGTACCCCATTATCTGTCCTCCGGGTGGTTCCTTCCTCAGAAAAGACAGAGTGTACGTCCTGGGATTCATCCTCAGGTGTGTAGCTGTCATCAAGAGCTCCGTGTGCGGGGTCCACCATTCTGTACTGTAATAGCAACAGCAAACGTTAAACGCAAAAACACAAAGAGCGATCTAGCTAGTGCTGAAACAATTAACCAAATTCATTATGATTCACTGATTAGTGAAATAATCGTCAACTAATCTAGTAACTGATTAATCATTAACTGGTGTATGCAGACTTACTAAAAGAACACTGTCCTCAGAGCAGTAATTATGCCAAAACTGTACAAATAATCTACATTTTGTATTTAAGATTAAAAAAACAAAAACAATTGGTAAATCTGTTCTACAATGAATTCAAGTGGCATAGTTTTAGCTTCACCTGGTTCAAATTCTGTTAAAAATAAATTAGGTATCTTTCGCTATCCCATTATTAATAATAAAAAAAAAAATACTAACAAATTAATACAGTATTTCTTCAGCTGCAGATACATCCTTTGCGACAATATTGGATTTTAGGCAAAAATATATATGAAAAAATAATTGATATTTCCATCTTTCAATAAATTTGTAATATTTGTGTAAAAAAAAAAAAGAGGCTTAAGTGGTTAAATGAAAAATTTGTACACTATGACATTTTATTCAATTACTAAAACAATCAGTTGCCCTATATCACGCATAACATACAAAATACACACCTGCGTGCCGTTTATGTACGAGTCAGTCAGCTTCAGACGTTCTATGTCTGCATCCCCTAAACGCCCGTTCTAGGATGGAGAAGAAGAAGCACTGTGAACATCATATTAAACACCACATCAGTTTGCTTCAACACATATTCATTAGTCGCCAAAACTGTGTGCTTTTTTTAAGTAATCAGAGTTCTTCTAGCTGCTGCTAAAGCCCAGTCAGGGGTGACCAACCTGTCCCTGCATGTTAATGGCTCAGTGAATCAGCGCCAGACACACACAAAAAAGCAAACACTTTGGAATGCAGACAGACGCTCTCACACTCCTCTTCCTCCTTCTCTGCTCGCTTACATAACCACCTCTTGCCACACATTCGAATCAAACTGTGACCAACATTCATTCTTAAGATAAACTCCCTGAAATATCAGTCATCATGCGAACACAGCATCGCTACATTGCTTTAGATATCTTTTCCAGCCATCATTCAGCCACCCAGTTACTATCAGTTTCTCTATGACAGTAATGGTGACTCAGACAACCTTCTGACTCAGGCCACATTTATAGTGCATCATACCAGATTAGGAGTTATGTCTAACTGGGAGGAAGGCCTGTTATTTTAAATTAACGGGAAGGGAAGGCAGTGTTTTTATACCCAGTGGGGCACACTTCCTCTATAGGTCGTCCTTTCTAGTTTACCGGCCCCGATGAACTTCGTCATGGTGGATAAACTTCAGTTTACCTCCATCAACACTGATGTAAAAATGTCACATTTGTATACATACTACATTTTTTTCTATTGTTTTGAGATTAGTCACGTGGTTACAAAACAAACACCAGTTGGATTTTAATACCCGCCCAACAAATTAAAAACACAGCTGAAAATGGCCTCTGAGATAAACACAGACAAATTAAAATTAATACTACCTTAAAAATCTGGACTGGATTCAACATTTAAACTTTAAAGTTTTTATTTAGAAAAATAAAATAAAAAGTAGGAATGTGTCAAGAGGCAGTCAACATCTAATATGTCCAATTCATGACCCAATTATTGATTCAGGTGTGATGGAGAAAGAGAAACTCGAGTTAAAAATCTGGATTTGGAGTCTTAAAAAAAAAAAAACTTTCATGTTTGTAAATGAATGTTTATAACTAGCTCCAGTAATGGCCAATGAGCTGGGCAAGAAGCTTTGGTGTGGCAAAGACTTTTATCCAAAGAAATTAAGATTTTTTTAATCTTTTATTTAAGAGTAAGAAAAAAATATTTAATCAAAATTTATTTTATCCCTACCGGAAGAGCCTTAAGGATTCAGGCAAGATTAAAACTGATGGTGAATAATCCAGAAAAACCCATTTAATCTCTGTAAATAAAAAATGCTCTCAATAATAAAACTTAAAACATTTGCGTTTCCTGTTTAAGTTTATCAAGACTTTACTAAAAAAACAAGTCAAGCTTCTGATGCATTAAAGGCAGCAGCAGATGCCCGTTTGATTTAAAAAGAAAATCATTAATAATTCAATAAATTATACTAAAGAGTGTTTCAAGAGTAAGAAAAAAATACTTCTAAATTATAAAATACTAGTTGGGAAAATCTGAACTTTATAAAAAAAGATAATGTAAAAAAAAAACTTCAATAAATATTAAAAAGTATTGCTTAGTTATAAGTCTGGACATTTCATCACTAGTTTCTTCCTTCAAATCAACAAAAAAGCAAATTCTGATCATGTATTTAAAAAATTCTGACAGCTCATATTTGCAAATTTCTTTTTTTGAGGCAATGATTTGAATAGTTTGAGACTATTTGAATAAACCAGAACAGCCAGCAAAAATACCGGGTAGAGTTTATTCTACTTAAATGACTACACTTTAAAATTGTATCAATTATAACAGTAAAAGCCAAACATTAAGAAGGCATTTAAGCATAAGAAAACAATTAAAACTTACACTGGGACTACATTAACAACAGCACATTAAATCCCATTAGGAGAAAAATGATTGATGAGGAACTGGAATAACACAATAAAGTGTCTGTAAACTAGTCTGTACTTCTTTGTATGGAAAACCAAGTGACATGCACGACCATCAGATCCATTTCATCATGCTGAAAGGAAGGAGGAGCATTTCTGAAATTCCAGAACAGGCAACAAAAGATGCTCATCAACGTTAAAGAGAACATCCGGTGAGTGACAGAGTGCTGAAAGAGTGACAGCCATCTCAAAAACGTCAGCGGCAGAGGAAGTATGAAGGCATGCAACAATATCTGTAAACAAGGGTTTAAAGAGAGGAACTCACTGCAAAACACACAAAGGCAGTTTGCAGAGTTTTGATGGAGAGGAGGTGGAGCCAAGGAGAGAGAGGGCAAGAATGACTGATGGAGGCTATTGAAGGACTAAAACTAAATTCACTGGATGGTGCAGATGAGGGGGAGAAGGATCCATGATGCAGAAGATGGGAGAAATGGGGATGTTTTGGACTCTTCGGGGCATGTTACCTGTGTGAGAGGGAAGGGGTGACCCAAGGCCATGGGGCTGGTGGCGGGGAGGCCAACTCTCCTCCTCTCCTCCTCCAGAGCCCGGGTCAGCTGTTCAAACTGCACCTCCTGCTCCCTGACTGACTCCAGCAGAGCCGCTGCGTTCTCACACTGCTCCATACACACTGAACAGCCCCAAGGGGTGAGAGTGGGAGCGTTACAGACAGCCATACAGATGCAAACACAGCATCACACAGGGAGGGGTTTTAAAAGTAAAACCTGATACTCCAGAACAACATGGATTCTGATTCTACATGATCCGGAGGTTTGGTACTGAAAAGAAGACAGTTACTCTTTTCTGTCCAGTTTCAGCTGAAAAACCATCTATAATGACTCAGAATTAGGCATCATCTTAGATATCTGTTGGCATCAAGGTTGCACAGAAGTTGGTCTTGCTTTTACCCCAACTATAAAAGAACATTAGTCACAACTGTGAAGGCATGATATCTGAAACCTGCATCAAAAACAAAATCCCCTGGACTACAATGGATTATTATGTTATTCCTTTGAAAAGGCCGGGTCTGACTTCAAAGTTACTCCCCACTTCTTTACACGACTTTCATCCAACCTGTGAAAGCAAAGTAATGAAACTCCAGGGTTTTACGATGCAGCAGGAAATGGTTCAGATGTAATGCCAAATCTACAGCAATGGCAGCAAGTGGTATCGAAACCAGATTATTTCAAATATCAGACTAAAATAGATCACACTACAAAAAATTTTAACACAAGTGCAATAAGATTCTTGAAATAAATGTGAAAACAAACAAAAAAAAACTGTTGACAACAATTGAAAAATGTTTCATTTGTTAAAAAGGTCCAGTTTCAATTAGGCAATTTTGGTAGGAACTGAAGACATGCAGCTCTCTTAGTAATGCAGTTTGGTTTCAAACCAACCAACTAAAGTCACATGTGTGAAGAAGTTGATGGTAAATTGCTGCATGAGAACAAAACCTGACTAACATGTCATCTAATGTCAGCTTGTTAATCGAAATGTATAAAAGCACATGTAAATTTTCAGACATTTTTCTTCAGTGCATCAGAATTAAAATGTAAACATTATTACTAAAATGTATTTCAGCTGCAGTAGGAATAACTCAGGCTTTTCTGTTTTAAATAAAACCAAATAGATAATGTTTTCCATTATTCTGTACACGTCTCCATTCCAAGAAAGTGGTATATTAATGAAGGTTATCATACAGTCAAGGGATCAAACCGGCATCACAGTTGTGTGGGGCAGCGATAAGAGAAAGTCGGATGCTTCAATGTTCCAGTTAATGCACAGAATATAAATAATGCAATATGTTGATTTGTCAGTGTCATGGTTTGCTTCTGCATCCAGATCGATAAACAAGCTTCATGCACAAATGGAGGAGTCACTTTAGGCTTCTGACTGTCTTAAGTTGCCACATTAGGAGTCATGTCAAGACAAGACTTCATTTTATGGGAAACTGCATGATGGAAACTGATTATAGGCTACATTACTTTGTATTATTTCAGCATTGTTAGATTTAAAAAAAAAAAAAAAAACAAGTGTCATTTCCCTTTTAATTCAAACACTACTTAAATTTACTTTGATAAAGAAAAAAAAAACAACAGCATAAAACTTCAGCAGGAAGTTAAGCATCAAATTGAAAGGAGAAGTGTTCATTTTTCAGTTTGGCTTAAACACAAATACAAATAAGAAGTTCACATTTCTCACTGGAGTTTAAGCAAACAAAGCATCTAAAAGCTCAGCAAAAATCCCGGATACACACCTTCACCTGTGGGCGTGGTTTGGTAGAAGAGGTGAGAGGTCACGCTGCGCTCAGAGATGGGGCTCTAGTTGAACATGTGGAGAAGGCCTCTTCAACATCCAAGCAAAAACAAACAGGGGGATGAACTACAGAGAAGGACAGAGGTGGAGGGGAAAGAACAACGGAGATAGTGAAGGAGACATTTTTCAGTAAATGTCCCCAAGTCTGAAAAACAGCAACATGGCGAGTAAAAGGCGAATACGCATGTCAACAGAGCTGTGTTTGCAGTGTGACTGGAAGAGGCAGAGACAGATGCACAGTAGCCCCAGCCTTCAGACACACCCTGTATTTACCCAGCATTTGGCCTGCGTACAGCAGCTAGCTGTGGGAAGCTGACCGACCTGCAGCTTGCTCTTAGCCACAGAAAATTTAACCGTCAGCAGAAACGAGAAAATGTGTTTCAGAGATCGAAATGGCCACAAAGAGCTCGGGTTTCTGTCTCAGGTGGAATCGCATTTTAAATTGAAAAACGCCAACCTGATGCTGACGTTTTCTCAACTAAGCTGCCTTTTATCCCCTGTCCAAACTTCCGTGTTACGTTAGCTCAAAGACAGACATTGTTATATCAGCGTTAAACAAGTGGACCATGGAAACGGATGCCCTTATCTCCTAAGCCACGCTTTGCTGCAGCAGCCATTGCCACACACCTGCCCGACCGGTTGGACGAGAGGGGCAGCGGCTCGATTTGTGTTTTTCTGTTTTGCTGTATCTGGTCAACAAGCACAGACATATACCTCAACGTCAAGGGTTTGGCCAACCAACTGGGACCCGCATTTACACTTCAAGCAGCAGGTGCTCCTGGGTCTGACAGGTTAAAGCACTAACAAGTGCAAATGGAGAGACAAGCAGAGGCATAATGAGAGCGAGAGATGGTGATGAGTGACTCACAGTTTCACCTCCATCAGATTGTGCAAGTCCCATCAGACTTAGTGATGCCCGTGTAGAGGGCCTAGTGGTTTCATCAGGAAGACTCCATGTGCTCTTGGGCATTTTTTAAAAATACAATGAAGTGACACCCTATTCCCAGCATGGGGTGTGGCAAGCAGGGTGATTTAAAAATGGGAGGGAAAGAGAGCGGTCTAATGAGAAAAGGAGTGGCTTGGGTGAAATTTCCCAAGGAAAGAAAATCTGCAACAACCACTGGGAGCTGGATTTACATGCGGGATAGGAGCGACTTACAGGCATGATGTCACAAACCCAACACTAGGAGTCATAGCCTCCTACCTGAACCAATAACAAACTGCTGAGCTGCTTTACACATGACCATATTTGGTCAGAGTCAGGAAAGGGCACATTTTATTCACAACAGATAGGGCTTGTTGTTGTTCTACACTACCCTAAGTGGACTCTCAGGTAGGAAAACAAAGGAATGCAGGAGCAAACATAAGGATAAAAGAGCAGCGGAGATAATAGAGATAAGGTTGGGCTTGTTGAATAAAAGATAATGGCTGATCTTGCATTCCTGCCATTGTCTTGAGCCAATTCAACTTCACAGCCCACCCTGGTCTGCACTGAAAAGCAGAGTAACAGCTAGGGACAGTGGATAATCATCATTCGGCTATCTTTGTTTACTTTTGTTGCGTTTCAAGGCAACTTATTCGGTCACTGTGACACAAGGGAAAGAAAACTCAATATCTTATCAGCCACCCTTTCAACCATGCAAAAGCTCTCACTTCATACGCAAAGAGAAAGCAACATCCAGAAGATGAATAATGCACCATGATTGTTATTTCTTAGGAAGCTTGGAGGGGAGTGTGATTTTGTAAGAGCATGGAGTGTGTGAGTGACTGGAGTTTAACCACAGGCAGGAGGGAGTTTGCAGCTGTCAGTCTGGGAGGCTGGTGGGAACAATGTGAAGTTTGTGCAACTGACAGAACAGACAGCAAGGTGAAAAGAGCCGGGGAGTAGAGATAACATCAGCGCACACATCTGAGCGGGCCTGTGTGTGTGTGTGTGTCCATGCGAGAACGGGGTTAAATTTGGTTCCTCTGTGGACACGAACAGCTTCTGCCCACTCCCCACATCTCTCGCAGCTGTTGGTTTTGGCCTTGAAAGTTAGAAGCGTGTTTCGCCAAACAATGAAAACAATCAATGTTGTCCCATAGCCGCTCCCTCCTCTTTCCCCTCGCGCCAGCTTCCTGAGAAACAGGATGTTATGGATTCGACATCAGAGATGGATCTTCAGCTCCCCGAAAAACAAATTCCACAACAGAACCGCCACCTACAGGACCTTTGCCAATGGCCGCCTTTCTGGATCACGGTGCACTATTTGCCCCATGACTAAATTACACAAACATAATCCACTTCCTATTTTTGCTAAAATAGTTCCCCATCATTTTCACTTCTGTTTCTATGACCTTTATAAAGGTAGACAAAAACTATAATTGCACCAAAACCTGATTTTCAGTCATTCTGTCCAAACAAAGTTTTCTAGCATACCTGCTAATTAATTAATGTATTCTTGGACAATTTCTTCACTCATTATATATATATTTAAAAAAAGACAATAATTGTTAGACGTCTTATTTAGTCTAATGTTGGATCTGTGAAAAGAAAATTTTTTCTTTTACTCTGTACGAAGCATTTCTAAAAGTAACTTTAGCAAGTTAATTTAAGACTGTAAGCCCTAAATGCATTTCAAAAACATAATTAGCTTAATAATTCATACATAAGCAAAACTCAATTTTATATATTTTGTATACATCAAAATTTATTATGTTTTTCATCTATGGCATTCACAGTAAACCAACTTCTGTGCTTACAGTACACAAACAACCTGATCATATTAACTACTAACAGTTATAAACTAGAAATTAATAGTCTGACTACAATATTTTCATTTATGATTGCCTGAACATAATGAAGTTCATAAAAGAAAGAATATTAATTCTAACTCTGTAAACATAAGTCATTTTATACCAACAAAAGTTATTTCAGTTTATTTCCACAATAATACTGGATGAATCTAACAGCGTAATTTTTAATACAACCAGTCACATGTCCCCAAAAGTCCTGACAGTGCGTTCCAAACTTTGAAGGGAACAAGAGGGCCCAGGAAAAGGGTCACGCTCGCTCGTCCAAAGCATGACAGCAGCAAAAGTTCAAAACGACAAGCACAATGCCTCCGAGGTCAACAACATCTGATTGAACCCTGACACACCACGAGTCAGATAGTCCCATCTGATTCTGCAGCCATCAGTCAGCATGACTCACTTAACCCTGTCAGAAGACATCTGTGATCATGCGCAACCATCAATGAAAGCTTTGTCGACTTAATTAAACTCGTTATTGAAATGAGCGCTCACACCTGCCGAAACAAGAGATCCACTCACAGAAGTACACATCTGGTCAAGCAATTTCAGCCGGACCGGCACCGCAGTTTGATGTTGAAGTCAGTGTGATGCTAAAGCTGAGCAAGACTTGTAATGGGATTGAAGCTTTACCCCACTAATCCACTTACCTCCTCACACATACACATGTGAAGTTAACATGTACGCACATATGCAGACACCCTCCGGTATGGCTCTCTATGGATTAACCCAGAGTCCTTAAGAGAGCAGACACAATCACAGGCTATGTCCAGAGCATGTGTCAGCAATCAAACGGTGGCTTGGAGACAAGTCGCCAGGAGAGCCCGGCGTGTGGTGTTATTAGTGGCGGCACCAGCAGAACAACAACAATCCTGAGCCTATTACACCTATAGTTCAAACACCTACTACATAAACATCTACCAGGACAGACCTAAAGATTAAATGGAAGTCTTTAAACCACAATCCAGTATATGTCTGCATGAAACCGGTGTTTACAAAGAGGAAAAAGGCTAGCTTACAACTCACACCGACGGTTATCCACACCCATGCTTTTTTTTTTTTTCTTCCAGTAACAAAACAAGTTCACACAAGACCCACCCAACAGGTTCACAGATAATCTCAGGTTATGTGACCGACCACCACCCACACAGAGGAATGGATTTCGCAAAGACATTTCTTAATGTATACACAATCATGCCTTAAATATTTATGGTCAGGTTTAGTCATCAACAAAAGGAGTAGAGGTGATGAAATATTAAAACACGCTTAAAGCCTCTATTGAGACTTTTCTATAAAAGCAATCAAATTCTCTTGATACAGTTGTTCATCATTATTGAAAAATGCTCATTTGTTTAGTCATCTAGTTAATCATTAAGATCAGAAGAAAAAGCTCAACGAAAACTGATTAAGGTCATAAATTTGAATGTTTCTAATCAGGTTCTTGCTTCAAATTAATGTCTGTTTTACTCTGTGTGACTCTAGCAAAACATCTGATTAGTTTTTAAGACTGCTGGATCAATTATAGGACAATCTGGCAACACATGAGAGGCAGACTAGATTAGTTCATTTCTGTGGGAAAAGTAGCCAGTCTACTGAAGTGTTCACTAGTGGAACTTGATCATGTCAATTCTTTTACCTATTTCGATGTCATCAACTAACATTAAACAATTAAAACATGCTTTCCTTTTACTTTGCATTCAGTCCTGCAGGAAAACCCGGTAGCACACTGCCAGGCTGTGCGTCCACTATCGGTGTGAAATTGAAATAAAACAATCAGTTTCATCTTTTTGTCTCTCAAACCTTAAAATGATCAGCAGTAGCTGTAAATAAGCCAGAAACGTGGACCCAAAGAGAGAACCATCTCAAGTCAAGAGCAGCCAGCATTCCAATGATTTAGAAATCACACTGATTATTTGGCAATGTGGGTCAGCAGCAATGAAGAGGACGTCATCAAACAGCACAAATACATTTTAACAAAAAGACAGAAATTGCTTGGGAGTTGTAGGTTTTACTCACGTCGGGTGCTTTATAAACGCCACCGCCCCGCTAAACGAGATAAAAATCAGCTCTGTTGAGTTGAATGCTCGCTCAGCAGCAAAATGACCTGGATCGGCTGTCTTGCAACGTTAGCATCACAATAACCCACATAGCACTCCGAGAGGGGAGCTAACGTTAGCATAGCAAACACATTATCCGCTAAATAATTTAAGCATAGCGGCCAAGCGGCGTTTACAGATGACCTATCCTGGCATTTACAGCCATACTCCTTGGTATTATATGGTCTTTCGAGTCGCAGAGTTCATTGGGAGATAAATCTGTTTGAACTTTTGGATTAGCATCGTTAGCTAACGCTTAGCCACCGAGAGTCGTGCTCATCTGTGGAAAAAGGCGACCACTCCTTGCCAACGCTGCAGTGCCCTCAAAACGTGCGAGTAACGGGAGGGAGGCACGAAAAGCGCAGATTACAACCAAACATCTGGGAGTAATTATGGATTTACTCACCTGCTGAGGGAATACCAGCCCCGACCCCTGGTAGTCACACTCCGTTTTTAGTGTTTTCTGTTCTCTCTCTCTCTCTCTCGCTCTCTCTCTCCCCCCCTCCTTCCCTGTCCTGTGGGTCAGCCTTGTGGAAAACCAAGCGACATCAGAGTTTTCTACCAAACGGAGGGCGGGATTTAAAAGGCTTTACGGTAAACACGTCGCACTCAGAATGTGTCGTACAGGTGTGTATAGTCCCAGTTCACCAATAAACGATTAAACTCTCTTGATCAAACACACATCTCCTTGTGTGACCAGGTTGGTTGTTGCAATTGTAAAATAGGGGATTTAAATTCCGCTTGCAGTGCCGCCTCCTGTCTCCTCCCATGCATTTCCGCCTCCGAACACACACTGATGTCATTTCACTGATTGCCTAAGAACAATGGTCACGAAGGGGAAGCTAGGGTGCTCTCCGTGGGGGAGTAGCAGCAGCATTCCACACTAACACGAGAAAATGGTTGGCACGTAAAAACAAGTGACTATTCGCTTCTGAGTATAACTCACTGACCTCTGTAGTATTTCTTGATGACTATATTAGGCATTTCCTGATTTGATTCGATGAAATCTGCTTGTTTTACCTTTTTAAAATAATTAAAAATTTTAAAGTTCATACATTTTGTTTTATGAATAGAAATCTGAAGTCTGGCAATGTATTTGTATTAAATCCCATTTACTCTGATACCCCTAAATAAAAAGTGAAACAACACGCCTTTACAAGAAACCTAATTCTCCTGGTATGAAGGTTCGCCTTCCAGTAGGGTGACACTAAACACACAAGCTTCAATAGCATGGCTGAAATCTGAGAATATTCAAGTTGAAAAGCCCAGTCCAATAAATCCAATAAAATGTTTGGGGTAAGACTTGAAAAATAATATCTGCTGAAGCTTTCCATTCAGACTGAGTTAAATTTATTTTTGTGTAGAGGAATAGGATGAAATATCAATCTCTAGCTATATAAAGCTGGTAGAGTCATATCCAGACTTAAGGCTGTAATTGCACTGAAAAGTGGTTCTAAAAAGCACTGACTCAGGATGTGTGTATCTAATACACACTACACTTTTACATTTTTTATTAGTAAAAGAAAAAATCTAAACAACGTTCCATTAAAAAGAAAAAAAACCTGCAAAATAGTTAACTTCTGTAAAACCAAAAACATGTGAATCAATAAAATACATTCATGAAGTAATCCAAAAATCTTTCCAGTCATGATTCACATTAAGAAAGGCTGAGTGGAAAGAGGAACAATGCAAGGAATTTCCCCAGTTTCCTTGAGAGCCCCCCTGAACGCTCTTCAAAATGAGAAATATTAGACACACAAGAAATATTTACAATAGTGCTGCCCTCTGGCCGTGCAGTGTGGAAAATTATTTATTTATGACAGAATATCCAACACTAAAGAGCAAATCAAACAAAAAACAAGTCAGAAACTATTTAAGTATAAAAACTTGGAAATCAAGAAATAAAGTTGGAGGAAGTTTGTTTATAAATGAAAATTGCACACAATCACAAAAAAGGAAATTCTGCCTTCCTTTGTCTATTTTTACAATTCATTATGCGATGTATGAAAACTCAGACGGTTATTTTAAAATGCATAGTATGTGTTAAAGGATCTTAAAATACAGCTCACCTACCAATCCCAGATAAAAACAGCCATTCTTTTTAAAATTTTAAAGTTGCTCTTAAATAAATTCTGAAAAGAAAAAAAAAAACATGTCTCAAAGCTATGTTGAAATGTTCTACGTAGTTCATTAAACTGATAATAAAATACAATAAAGTAAATCAAGATCTATTTTAAGGTCAGTGTTAACTTAAAAGATTTTTTGGAATCTAAAATTTAAACATAATAATGCTCCCAAATCTTAAAAAGGGCAAGTAACACATATTTCTGGTATTTGAGCTCTTTTAGTTTTTACATATATCAACAATAAAATTTGTCTAGGCAAAATGTTTCAATAATTTAGAATAAATTTTGTGTTCTGACTTGAAATATGTTTTTGATAACTACAAAAAATGTTTTAAATTTAATCATTTATCAAATAATACTTAAAAATGATAAAGTTTAAACTAATTAATTTCGTCAATATTTTGAACTAAATTCAATAGAATCAACGAACAAAAAAGGCTTCAAATGACTGAAACAATGACATGAAGAAACATTCAAAACAAAAAGCTAGGAAAAGATTTATGCAAGATTTTTAAAAAATGTTTTCAATCAACAAAACTCATAACACAAAAGCTAAATAGTACTAAGTAGTACTAGAAATAAACCACATGTAAATACACTGCTGATGTAAATACACAGTCATGATCCAAAGTTTTGGCAGTGACACACGGGTGTTTCTGTTTTAGTTATCAAACTTTCTCATCTCAATGAGCTTTATTGGCTTAAAATAACCAAAATAAAAATTTCGCATTTATGCAATAGCTAAAAATACCAGTTAATTTTAATAAAAAAGGAGAACAACTAAAATAATTGTCTCAATCTAATTAGTTAATTAACTGCATTATAAAAGGAAATGTGATAGAGGCCTTTGTGATTTTGAGATAGCAGTAGCTCCTTCCAACAGAAAGAAAAAAACATGCAGCAACTTTTGACGGTTCACATATTGGGCTCTTGCATAAGGAAATCTGCAAGCAATGTTGAAGGGGACATAAACATTTAGGGGTCTTCAAGCACTTCAAGAGATTTCGTTGAAAAGAAAATGGTTTTATGGTGTCAAGCAAGCGCCAGAAAGAATGCACAATGGAAATACCAACAGCGCAGAGCTAGCTCGACGCTGGCCTAAAAGAGAAAGATGGAGTTAAGAAAAGGAGAGAAAGAATGATAAAGGGAATATAGGAAATCACCTGCAGAAAGAGAGAAATTACAGTGACAAACAACATATGATGCATAGATAAAGTCAATGGAAAGTACACAGTACTAATTATAACACGATGTATTTAGTGGCAACCACAGCCCAATATAGAGTGCATCAGTAAACACCTGTGAAAGAGTGTTGGCACACTTGTGTGGTTATATAATGTTTCTCAGTAAGAATGTTGGGTAACACTTAAAGGAGTGTGCACAAGACCGACATGACACTGTCATAGACATGACACTGTCATAAACATGACATAACATGTTTATGACATGAACATGAAGGCGTCTTCATGAAAGTTTATGACTGCTGTCATGAAGTGTCTTTCAGTAAATAATGCAACTTTTAATGCAGGTATGCATTAAAAGTTGCATTAGAAGTCAATTAAAAGTCAATTTAAAAGACTCAACTTTGCATTGAAAGTGCCATTATTTACCGAATAACACTTCATGAAAACAGTCATAAACATTCACGAAGACTCCTTCATGTTCATGACAGATGCTATGTCATGTTTATGATGATGTAAGGTCAGTCTTATGCATACCTCTTCAAATAAAGTGAGACTGAGACCCGAGATTCACCTGAGCACAGAGGAGGACCACCAACACACCGGAAGGCTGAGGCGCCAGGCCCTTTATTTGTGCCGCTTTTATTAATGTCTTACGTGATACGTTACAACCTACAAAAGATACCTTTTGTATTTATACTGTATTTAATCACAAAATTTGTGTCAACACCATAACTTTTTCCCATGACTGTGAAGTAACCAAATCATTGAATTTTAAACATCCTTGTTCACACAGAATCTTGTCAAGACATTGTCAGCAGCTTTTCTTAGGCTGAATCAAGTCGAAAGATTAAAATTAATATCCTGCTTTTATGGTTCTCCAATTAATTACATAACTTCAGCCAACAGTATGATTGGTTGAAGTTGTTCTTATATGCAATATAAGAACAAAATGTAAAGTTAAATGTCTTATTAACAATGCTCTGAAATACTTGAATCACATTTCTGGTTTTTTTTTTTTCATTTCAGGGATCGAGTCAGGAGTTCTTCTGCTGCTCACACTGCAAGCCAGGAAATGTTAAACTCTGACTCAACAACACTGCTGTGCGGCTGCGGTTTGTTTTCTTATGATAAACAAAACGTTATTCCAGGAAGTCATAAAAAAAAAAATCTAGATCCTGGCCACTTAATTAAGATCACAGCCCTACGGTGGAATTGTGTGTGATCATGTGTCTGCGCAGGTTGCTCGGGTTGTTGAAACTGGCGGTGCACTGGCTGCACGAGAACGGCTTTTCTCCAGAATGCGTCCTCAGGTGGATCTTGAGGCTGCCGTTCTGCGTGAAGCGTTTCCCACACTGCGTGCAGGCATACGGCTTCTCGCCGGTGTGAATTCGCATGTGGATGGCCAGCGTGGTCTTGTTTGCAAAAGTCTTGCTGCACAAGGGACAAGGCATGGGCGACTCACCGGTGTGGCCGGCACGGTGCACGATGAGTTCCTCACGGCTGTGGAAGCGCACGCCGCAGAAGCCGCAGTCCAGGGACTTGCTGATCGGGTTGAGGAGGACGTTGTGCTGATGAGAGAAGTGGCTGGGCTGTCCATTTGCATCCACTGCTGGGGAATTTAATGCTTGGTTCCCTGCTGCTGAAGCTCTCCGAGTGGAAGGATCCCTTTCATGTTGGATGTTTCTCACCACTTCAGTACAGTTTTCCTGCACCGCTCCTACTGGTACACGGCCATTCGCACCACTCGTGAAATTAAGAATCGTCTCCGGAGGGATGCTGTGGTCAGACATAACGCTCAAAGCCTGAAGTTCAGAGACAGAGAACAGGGTGTCACTGTCCTCCTGCAGAGGTGCCTCTCCCACGCTGTGAACATTTACGATCCTCAGCTGCTTGTTATTATCGATGAAGAATGATGAGCCGGATGAGTCTAAGCTCTGATTCCCTGCAGCCTGCATGCAATCCTCTCCAAAGGTATTTTGACCTAACAGAAAAAAAAGGGACACCAATGTTTATTTGTTACATATTTATCGTTATCTTGCCTACAAAACAGAACAGCAAACAGCACCGGTGAAGCCGACTCACCAATGTCAGGCTCAGATCCTACAACATCATCCTCATCTTTGATCAGAATGACCTCTGGACTGTCCACATCTGCACACTGGCAAACAATCAGGCAGAAACTTGAGCAAATCAACACTTCAAACAGATTCACAACAACATAAAACTATATTCACCTGCACTTGGACAGTGGAGGAGGACGACTTGGTTTGGGTAACAGAGGTGGAAGCAGTTTCAAGAACAGTTTTATCACCCTGTGCTGGCTTCATAAACACTGAAGAGAAAGGAGAAAGTTCATGGTCAAAAACTGTAGTTGGTATAAAGACAGATGAACGGCACGCTTTAGTGGTCAGAACTGTGAGAAAAAACACTGCAAAGATTGTTGAGGCAAAGTTTTCTTTCTATCAAGAAGACTCTTCAAATGTACTTTGTTGTGACAGGCACAACACCAATGCAGAATGACATTGGTACAAAGTCAACCTCTGGTGGTCAGTTCAGGTTAAAGCAATACTAGAGGCTTATACAAAAAAAAAGTGAATAAAAAAAGGGAAATTATGTTGATAACCTCCATCTGGTTCTGACAATAAACTGACACTATAACTCCAGAACATATAAATAATCAACATTGCATATTAGGTCTTTATTAGCAAATATTGAACATATATTCTTATTGCAATGTCACTGCTCTTTGTAATAGCAGTTCTATTATTCTATTCAATAAATAATAGTTAATAACCTAAGTATCATGCATTCAGACTCTCAAGGCTAGTGATATATTTCCTCTAAATGTTAACTGCTTTTATATGTCATGTTAAAAATGGCTCAAAGATAAATATCTGAACATTTAAAGTTGTAGCACCTTTTATGGATTGCTATTTTGTAGTTTCTTTGTTTATTTCTTCACTTATGTCTTATTTGAATAAGTTTCTTTGTAATTATAGGTTCACATTTTAACTTTTGAATGTATTAAAGTCTTCTTTTGCTGTCATTTTATTTGCATCATTATTAAATGTCGACTTCGAAAAGCCTAACCAAGGACAGGGCTTGCAAATTACAAAAAAAATGGAATTGGGCCCCCAAAATCTTGTAGCTCCAAAACAATCGTGGGACCGGCCCTGCTGGTAACAACGTATTGCTCTCCACGTGTGGGGCGTCTTTTATTGTTATTAGAGTAAAAGTGGTGCTTAAAAAAGGAGGGTCGTTACCCTGCAGTTTTGGCCGAGGTTTGGTTACATTGCCCCTGAAGGCAGAGAAGCGGCTGGCCGGTCGGTTCGTCCTGGTTTGGAGCTTCAGGGAAAACAGCTCACTCCTCATCACCTTCATCCTGGTCCTCAGGTTTTCGTTCTCCCTCAGACTCTGGCTGAGATGCAGCCGCAAAGACTCGGAGCTCTCCGAGAAAAGCTGTACGATCTCCGCTACAGCAGCTTTCACCAACACGTTCATGATGGACAGAAGCTGCGACTCCATGGTGAGGCTGCCGAGCGCCGCTGGCACGTCTGCGGACATGTTTTACTGGGAGGTATGTTGGAGAACAACACCGCAGGCTCTGTGTGTGTGTTAGCCCTGAAAACGAACTACACAACTTCCGGGTAGTAAAGAGGGCGACTACCGTAACGCTTAGAAAGAAGACGCAGCTCCTTATTGTTGGTTCAAAAGTTTTTGTTGGATCAGTGGAAATTATGAAAACTTTGTCAAATATGTACTCAGACCCAAGGTTTTGTGTTAAATAGATCTTTTTTTTTATTTTTAACAGAAAAGATTAAAGGTTTCAGCCTTCATAGGTTTTTATTTATTAATATTTAGGTATTCAGTGTAAAACATTCAGTCCAGGCATGGTTAGTTCATGTTCATGTTTGACAGTAAGGGGATCCTAATGAAAATAAAATACTAATTTATATCACATTTCAAACTATAATTTAAAGATCCACTGTCAAAAGTAGATTTATGCAGTTAATACCAATCTGTATTTTCAATTTAATACTAGATGTGATTAAATGCAGTCCTTAAAATCCAATAAAATACCAATATAGTAATAGTAGGTGGCTAAATTTGCATGAATGCGCCTCAGGTAAGCCCCTGCTGCCTACCAACTAATCAAAACACGAAAAACCTTCTAAAGCCTGCAGCAGGTCAAAATGTAATGTAATTCTGCACAAAGTGTTTGATCAAATTAGCATAGACGTTTAGGCAATGGTACTTACTTGTACAGCAGACCAGTCTCAGAAAATTGTGAAAACACTTCATCACCAATATGTAGAAAAGTGTTGTGCATAGAAGACATTCAGGAAAAGGAAAGGTACAAAGATCTAGCTGCCATTGTTGGCATTGCTATTGACAACAACTGGAGGAAAACACATAATTCATCGCTGAATCATTTTTAACTTTCATTCACTCCTCAATAGGGCAGCAGACCCCTACAAAATGCTGGCATTTATGCTTGCGCTCTATGCTACATTGCACCACCCTGAGCAGAAAATCATATTTCCCATGTCAAAAACCATTACTGAACATGCTTCATTAAGAGTATATATTTGTTTGTATAAGCTAAACAAAAAAAACATTAATGTTACGGTTATTGTCATGTTTGTTTGTTCTGTCAGTAACAAATCCACCAATACATCTTTAATTTTCATTCAACGATTTCTATGTAATACTTTCATCCATTGTTTTATTATATATATTTTTTATATACACACATTTATGGGAAGAATTTACCTTTTTTGGAGTGTGATTAAAATAAAGAGTGATAAACACAGCACAACAAACAAAAAAATGTCCATATAGTTGGAACATTAAATAACTAGCATCTGAGTTGAGACAGCTGTATGCAACACTGAACTAAGTCTTCATCAACAGTAATCTTTGGTCTTTTCAGTCTTTTGTTTTCTGTCAGTTTTGTTCTAAGTCTCTGCCTCAACCAAAACTCCCTCAGCATCTTCATCCTGACGCCTGGTTGGGCAATCTTCCTCTTCTTCACTTGCCTTTGCTTCTTTGTCCTCTTCTAGTTTCTCCTCTTGGTTCTCCATCCTCTCACAGTCAGCACATGATTTCTCTCCTGCTGCATCACTGCCTTCCTCTTTCTCTTCTTTCTCGGTTCCAGCCTTTTCCTCCTTGTCCTTCCTCTCTTTCTCTATTTTGGAGAGGCTGTGGCAGAGGGACTGCACATATGTGAACACACACATCGGGTCTGGGTGATTTCCCATCATGATCATGTCAGCCACTTCCAATAGAGGGCAGCAGTCAGCCAGGGACCTGGAGGAAGAAGGCAGCAGAGAGAGAAATCTGATGAGCCACAAAGGTCAGAGAAACATCTTTGTTTCTACAGATTTGAATGGGAACTATCTGGTCCCATTATATATCTTAAATACCCTGAATTTAAAGGTTTATAAATGTGGGATTTAATTGTTAATATGTTTAAAATGAATTAATCTTTACTCTGCTGTTTGGAAGGCCAAAGTGAAGTTTTTCTCCCTCTCCTCTGGTTTCAGTGAGCTGTAGTCGAAAGCATCAGGGAAGAAGCGATGGATTAGAGCACAGAACGCGAGCCCATCACTCCAGGACGAGGAGAAGTTTTCAATGTTCACACCCTGCAGGGATTAAAGAAGAGTACAGGTAATGTCTTCTTCTTGCCATTATGACCTGAATCTGATGGGTTTTTTGATGGGTTCAACATGTTGAAATTGCCTCATATTTGCGTGTCTTGTTGCGGCACCACTGAAGAATCTTCTGTTTGATTGAAGCTCCAGTTGCCATCGCCGTAGCAGACTTCTGAATTTTGAAATTGCGAGCTATCGGTGTCCTACATACAAAAGAGAGAAAGAAAATGCAATTTCCTCAAGCTATTTGGAATCTCATTTTAATGTAAGACTTTATAGATATTTTGGCTATTACTCACTCTGGAGCACCTTGTTGAAACTTAGCAATAATGTCATTTCTATTGGACGCTCTAATAGAACGTGCAGAGGCTCTTGGTCGAGAGATGGAGGAGGGAGGGGCCCCCTTTCTTTTAGGCTTTATTTGTTTTTCTGTTTCCTTAACCTTTCCTTTTTCCTTCTGTTTTGCATGTTTGTCCTGCTCACTTTCTTTTGGTTCGTTGTTTTTCACATTTTCTCCTTGGTTCTCTACCTTTACTCCCTCCTTGTCCTTGTTCTCCTCTGTGATGTTCCCACTTTCTTGATTCTGCATCTCATCCACCTGCTCTTCTTTCTTGTCACCATTCTCCACATCTTCTTTCCCATCTTGTTTCTCTGTTGTTAATTCAGCTTCCTTCAAGTCATCAACTGCAGACTTATTCCCTTTATCTTGTCCACCCTCTTCAGCACACTGAGAGACATCCTCCATGTTGTTTTTATCTTCAGCATTAGCCTTATCTTGTGCTTTTTCTGCCTCCTTGCTCTCTGCAACATCAGTTACCCTCTGACCTTCTGTGGTGTCCTCTGAATCCTTACACCCATCCAGTGCTGGCTTGTCCAGCTGGACAACAAGACAGGAAATACAACATTATATAAAAGTGAATATCATTTATTATGCTCGTATTTAAGCTACATTTCAAAGTTATGCAACAAATAACTTTAATGAATTAAAAGGAAATGGACACAAAACTTTGAATTTATGGTGAAACCAGAGGAGGCCAAAATTATCCATATAGGTTTTATTTTATACATTCAACCCCTCAAAACTTGGAGAAATTAATCAAATTTGGTTGCTGAGAATTCACACCATTTTTTTTTATCTATCAACAAGTTTCTTACACAATTCTGACTGATTAGTTCACCTCTTCACTTGGTAAAAACTTGTTGGATCGATTCTACCATCTAACAGGTTTGGTTTCCTGTCCCAGTTTTTAAGGACAACATGTGGATTTTGGCCAGCTGATTTACATTCAAAAGTAGTTGGATGGTTGGGATCATTATACTGCTTGAACACCTAACTGTGTTGCAGTCATGTAGCTGTATAGCTAAAATCAATTTAAAGAATTTAGGAGTACTTCTTCCTGAATAGCACTCTGTTTTGTGCAATGGAAATGTACCACTTGCACTGGAGCACCCGTGTCATGATGCATGACAGCTGATCCAGTATTTAGGTGTAAAAGCCTATCCCCAAACATTTGATTACTGTAGCTGCTTTGCCCAGTCCTTGTCTCTTCTGACCACAAACTTTTCCTTTAAACATCTGACTTATCCATGTGGCCAGTTGCATAATCTAGTTGATCTCAACACTTCTTTCTTAGCTTCTACGCTCTCAATCCATGGTGATCTTCAACTTCCGCAGAGACAACGGTGTTCCAGTGTTTTCTGGTCAGTTCCTTGGATGCTGTTGGACATCCTAACCAATTTCTATTCCTCTGAGGGCAACATTTTTGGATGGGAAGTTGTAAGCTGTGGTACTTTTCCTACTTTATTTTTAAAATTTTCAAATTATATATATTATTTTTCATGCATTAAATAAAATAAATTCAAACAAAGTATGCTATTTTGATAGGTTAAAGTTCTCAAGGATCCCATATAAATTGCTTTGATAAACGTAGATGCAACAGTTGCTTATTGCAGAGCGCACATAAAAGGACGAGACAAGGCATTTGCAAAGAACTGTGCACAAAAGCATTCAACGCTTTATCCAACTAAGATTCAGACAGCATATTTTATTTTCACTGGATTCAAACATAAAAGGGTTAAAATTTTTGTTAAATGTTTCATAATATACTTTCATCGTCTATGTAGCACGTTGGTCAATATTGTTAACCAAAAATAGTTTTAAACCACCTCATAATATACACCACCTAATATCTGAAACTTCCAAGAGTAAATATTTAAATATAAGGTCCTAATTTTTGAGCTTGTGTTTTAGAGTTGCCTAACCTGAATCTTTGAACCGTGTTTTCCCTCATTTGTTAATGACCTCCCACAATAACATTCACATCGGGTCAGGTTTCCCAGCACCAAGTCATCAGCAAGAATAGGAATCTCCAGTGTGCGTCACCCTGTATAACGAATGAGTCATTCAGTAAAAAGTAAGAACAGGTGCAATGCAACATATGCAGCTAGAATCATGGATTCATGACACCTGCTGTGGCCACAAATGCTCCGGTTGAGCGATCCCTGTATGGACTCTAAAATGCCAATCACTGAATTTGTTCTCATACAAATCACAACATGTGAAGCAAAGCACAAAACGGACCTGGTTATTGTTGGTGGTGTCTGACTGGCAGGTCATTTCCTTCTCTTGGTTTGGTGGTTCTTCATCCATGATATCCAAATAAAAGCAGTTTGTCTACTTGATCAAGTTTTTTGCTCTTTACGTTCCTCTAAATCCAATAAGTTTAAATCCGGTTACTTATTCTACATCTCAGTTTCTGCTTCACCCTCTCAGGCAACACAGCTCAGTATCAGAGATGTTTGTGGTCATCTGCCTTCACCCCCTTTGGGCCAACATCCCCCTCCCCCTGCTTTGTGAGGATTCCTATTCTTTATCTGACCTTTTGAACACGAGTTCCTAAAATAGAGCCATAGGCTCAGTCCTACTGGCCTGACAGCTGCCTCTGCTGTGGAAACTACAAACGTACACAGATCCACAAGCAGCAAACCCATTTAATGCACAAGTTCCCTCTAGATAGGCTTAATTGGTGCAGAAGCAGTTCTGTGATGAAAGGGTGTTTAGTTTATTTACATCATGTCATGGCAACACTGAAAATAAACCTAGATGGAATCACTTTGTCAGCAAAACACCGAGAACAAAGCTATAGCCGTAATTCAGCAAGTATATTTTGCTCCAGTTATGTATGAAACTCTCTACTTCAACATTCTTGCAGCAAACCCATGACAAACCTTTTAGATAAGATTGGGAGATGTTTGCAAAGTTCTTTGTTCCAATAAGCATCTCATCCAGTCAAGTCCCACAGTAGCAGCCAGTACCATGGCCTATTCCGCTTCACACTTTGTAGTTTGCATCTCAGGTTTTAAGTACATCAAGCTTCCCACACTTAATTTTTAAACTGTAATACGCTGACAAGACGTTGGGGGAAAAGTTTATTAAAAGACATGGTACATCCTTAAGACTCCATCTACAAGAGAAAACAAAGTTAAGCCAATGGCAAGATACAACTGTTAACCCACCTTTGTCATATTTAACACAAAGATCTTAAAGGGGCATCTTAAAGCCTCTACTGCTGCTGAGAGCCAGGGTTTTGTGGAGCATCAGAGCCATGTTCTTTCAGATAGTGGATGGTCTGGTAGTACTCTTTACCCTTCTCATGGTTTTTGCTGAAGGTAGTGTAGGTGCCAGGAGGGTATAGTCCATACAGGACTCTGTAGTCAAGATCAGGGTAAGGGTAGGGAAAGGGGTAAGGACGAGTGTAGGGAGAATGGAAGCCCAACAAGCCACCCACACCAGAAACTGGCAGAACAGGTGAAAGACCCAGACCAGGCCCCACACGGTCAGATGGGTAACCAAACTCTGTCTGCTGCTGGTAGTTCCCAAGCTCGGCCTCCTTCACAACAGTAGAAGTTTCTTCAGACTGAAGGGCCAGTGCAGAAGGTGCTGGAGGGAGTGGTGGGCCAACAATGCTCAAACCTTGAGGCTGGATGTTTGTTGTGGCTTCCTCAAAGGCTTGAGGGGCAATAACCCATTGCATTTCTGGAGAAAAAGAGGACACGCTTACTTAATTTAGGATCACCCAAACAAACTTACAAGTGATTTCTTAAAATCTTACCAGGGAAGTTAGCCCAAGTTCCAGGTTGTGGAGGACTGCTAGCATACACTGCTGCAAGAGGAACCAGGGAACTAGAGCCTGCCAGGATTGGTAGGTATGAGGCAACAACAGAGCCTCTTTGAAGAGGGACTAGAGAACCACCGCTTGCAGTATATCCTGTTCCAGTCAGGGACGAGGGCAGGCCTGCGGGCACCGACGAGGGCAGAACATACTGGGGTTGAGCTGGATGTTTTGCCACGGGCATAGAAACACCTCCAGATGGGCTGTAGGAGCCAGGTGCAGAGTAGCCAGTATGGTAAATGCCATGTTCTCCTCCAGAGTCACTAGGTCTGCCTTGGCCTTTAGATTTTGAGCCTGGGTGAACAGAAACGATGTTTAGAAACAGGTTTAACTACATTTTTCCTTAGTAGATGGGAAACTTCACCATTCACTGGGGAGCCATAAACATCCACAATCAGCAAGCAGAAGAGGAAAGCCCTGAAACACATTAAACATTAGAAAACTACTCTATTAAGCGTCAAAGGACACTGCAAATGTTTCCCTTACCTCAACAAGATCTTTCCAGTGACCATGTTGAACAGTTAATGTGATGCCAAAAGCAAAGGTGATGGTTCATAAATGCTGCCAAGGACAAAACCTGTTCAATCAGAACTTAGCTGCCTAACAACATACAGCTGTTGATAATTGACTCCTAACAACGAGACCAAAACACAGCAAAAAGTTACAATATAGGTAAATATTTCTGATGGAGTTCAACTCAGAATGGAATATCTTCCACCATATTTCAATATTTGCCTGAGCAAGGCCTAACTCTAAACAAGACACCGACATCTGACTGTTGTTGAATAAGTTGAAGTTTCAAAGACATGTGTGTGTAAATCCATGTAACTTTAGGGAAAACCAGTAATTATGCAAAACACCACATTCTGTTTTGTTCTTTAATTATGAGCTGCATTATGACTTTTTACTGCCCATTTTTAGATTTCAGCACTGAACCAAACTTTGACAAAAATACCATGTAGTTCAGTAATCTTTTATTTACCATGTTTTGAAAAGCCAAATTAATTGTTAAACATTTAATATTTTCCCACCACAATAAATGAATTACTGATGAATATGCAGAAAATGTGCATTTTAAAATTTTAATTTCTTCTCCTTTATTAATCCAAATGAATTTCTATGAGTTATTGTCCTTCAGTAAATTATGGCTTTTATTGGTCAACATGGCGTGTATAAACAAGGGCTTTCCAAGATGAGGAGAACTGACTGGGACAAAACAACTCAATCCACACATGGACAAAGGGTGACTCGGGCTATCATATAGTAAGGCGATTATATGACTGTATTAAATGATGCAATTGCCTACTATGGTCACACGGTGGCGGAAGAGGTTTTTATTTTTTCCTTTCTCTTCTTTATGGGCTCCGTAAAAATCCTTTATTTCTGTTTGTTGACTATATAATTTATGCTCTCGATAGATTTGAATAAAAATAAATAAATAAATAGATAAATAAATAAATAAAACAAGGACCGGTTTGCCTCTTGGTTCCGCTCTGGGTATTTTGGACCCTGAGGATGCTTGGAAACCATGTGGGCCTCGCCCACCTAATGCGTGGGGCTTTTCCTGTCTGGATCCAGGGACAAAACAGTCGTGGACAATGGAGTCGCTAGGTGATCTCAACACGCCATGTAAGTGATTCTGCCGCACAATGACTCCATAAGGAGGAAAACAGATATTCAACGCTATGGGATCTTGATGCACGCTTGCACCTCATCACCTGCTGATGTGAGCATCCGAACAGTGCTGTAAGACTGCCTGCAGGTACTACTGAACATTTGATTAAAATTGCCATCGTCAAACCAGACGCATTTTAAAACTAAATGTTTTCAAAGCTGTCATTTTAGAACACTTTATTTGGGATCATTTTTTACGGTACGGAGCCCTGAGGCATCGCTTATCAGTGTTGGGGGGCGGGCGGTTAAAATCCGCAGCCTTCAGTCTGTGTGAAAATATTTCAAAGTTCATCTGAAGATAACAGGCGGTAGCACCAAGTGCATAACCACCAAACTTTCTCACTGTTGCTGCTGCTTAGCACATTCTCCCACGAGTTGAAAACAGGAGCTGGATGGTGAATTGAGTTAACAATTAAGGTAGGACAGAGTGTCAATATTTCCATTTAGATATGTCAATTGTATCTGTTCATGCAAAAACCTGATCAATTTGTAACAATTGGGTTTCTTCAAGTTGCAAGAAAAAGGGGTTTGACCTTTGAGCTTCACTCTAAATCTTGATGCAGTAACAATGGTGTGGTAATTAACAGTATGTAGTGAAGCATTGATACCCCTTGACATTTTCTATATTTCATCACCCCTCAACCACAAACTTCAGTGTGTTTCATTGGGATCTTGTTTGATAATTTAAAACCAACAGGCACACAATTATGTAATTAAAATTAAACAGCAAATGGTTTTGATCTATTTGGAAAAAAATAGCTGGAAAAGTACTTTATAGGACACGTCTCCATTTCTTTTGGGATGTGTATGCTGCCTTTGCGTACAAAAACAGAAAAATTTGCCCATTCCAATTTAAGAAAATCTCTTATTCAGTTGCATTGCAATGGAGGGGTTTAAAGATAAGGTATCTAATTAGATCACACTTTGACTTGGCCACTATTTTTCAATTTTTCTGCTGTATTTCGAGACTCACATATTCTCAGTCTGAAAGTAGGATTTTATGTCTTTTGTTCTCAAAACCTTTAATACTTATGCTTACATTTTCAGTTGCTTTGAACAGAAAAGTGCCGTTGCCTGGCAACCTCTCAGCCAATAGAATGTAAATGTTACACTGGCTGCGTTTGTTTTCTTCTAGTGGGTGTGCCTGTGTGGCTACTATCGATTGTAGCAACCTGCTCTGCCCAGGACGGATGGATTAGATAAAATAGATTAAATAAGATGGATAGATATCATGTAGTGACAGTTGGTTCTGTGAATTCATTTTTTTTGGTTGGATGAATAAACTCCTGCCTAAGATCAGTAGGCTGTTAGCAGAAAGCTGAGGTCGTTGTCTGTGTGTCAGTAGCCACACAGACACACCCACTACTAGAAGGAAACAAATGCACCCAGCATAACAATTTCATTCTATTGGCTGAGAGGTTGCCAGGCAACGGTACTTTTTTTTTTCTTTTTTTTCCCAAGTCTAGCAAGTTTTGAGGGCGAGGAGAAAGGTCCGCAGTGAATATTTGAAAGAGTAGAGGTAAACATGAAATTCTGTTTTCAGACTGAAACTGTGTGATCTCGAAACCTTACCCCATGCTTTGATATAGCTAAATCATTGTAGCTCTGGCTGTAGGTCTGGGGTTGTTCTCCTCCTGGAAGATGAACATCTGTCACAGTCTCAGGTCATTTGCGGAGACAAAGTTTCTTCTAACCCATATTTAACTCCATCCTGTAAGCCTAACCAGCTTCCATGGCTCTCCTAAAGAAACAAACATGGTGTGTTCAGGGTGATGTACTGCATAAGTTTGCACACAGGCTCATGTCTAACCCTGTTTGATGCCAGGTCAATGATATTCCACTAAATCAATCAACTAAGCTTATTCTTTTTCAGCTCACTTCAGTTTGGTCTCTAAAGGAAATACAAACAGAACTTAGTAACACACAGGCTGAATACGGGACGTTTTAAATTAAACTTTCAAATGTGCTTTATAACAGCTTCATTTCTATATATATTTTTTTAAATGAGTGATATACAACACATTATTGTTACATTTCACTTTCACATGAACGTTAAAGAAAAAAAAAACAGAAGTAGAGGGTATGATGGAGAGTGACAGTCCCATGGTTTCATTCTATTTTGGCTTTTCTTTTCTGAAAAAGCGAATATATAAAAATATCTAGATGTTTTGAAGGAGTAGAAGTTGCTGATAGTTGCTTTTTTTCTGATGACACAAAAGAGAGAGGGGGGCGGGGGCTTTGCTAGTTATGCAAACAGAGCACATGTTTTCCATGACTTCTCAGAACATGAGATTGATTTGAATTTAGTGGAACTGTATCCTTTTGCTGGGAATTAACATTAAAAAGAAAGAAATCCTCGCTATTTCACAATGCTTGTTTTGATTTATCTAAGCTAAACCTGAAGTTTTAGAACCAAAAGTGGAGATCCGGTTGGCTCTATTATTAAATGAAATGATTGAGGTGACACCAAGCCAGAACCAGTAGCAAATTAAGTGTTTGGCATTGCATAGAGAACTTGGCTAATTTTTATTGGACACAACACATATACTCAGTTCTGCTGCTCAATCCACAAAAGCATTTCCATTATAAATGTGAGATAATTTAATGGGAAACAATCAGATGTGTCAGGAGTATAAAATTTATTGGTAAGTGGCATTCTTCTTATTTATCAGAACGCCAAGTAGACCTGTATTATTTTTGTTTGAAGTGAGAATGGACAATAGTTACTTTTTTAAGTGTACTTAAAAAACTGGAATCTGTGTAACTTGTCTGACTAGATTACAATAAAAAGATACTAGATGTGATCACAGGAGGATCTAATAAAATATTTGGCATGCTATCACACTTTCCTTTCAATCAAGCTGATATTAAATAACACAATATGGACTGAGTCCTAAATTCACGGTCACTGTTGCCTCTGTTGACTTTAGCTGACCTTTCAGATCAATCATATTATCTTCACCAGATCCAATTTCAGCTTGTTTTCTCTTGGACTTGGAAGAAATGCACAAGGAAGTCAGAAAAACTTAAATATACTGTACATGATCAGCTTGCAAAGTTTTCTTGACAAACAAGATTTTTCCGATGTTTACCACTGTGAGTTTATTTTTTAAAATCCTGTTGCACTTTGGGAATTTTCTTAGTTTGTTCATCAGAAAGGCAGACAGTGGTTTAATATAAATAGATGTTTCTAAGTTCAGTAGATGCATCAGCAGAAAATAGGCTCATTTCTATTTTCTGCTAACATTACTGATACCATAGCCCATTCTTGTTTTACTGTTAGTATGAGGTTCTTCTCCTGGAACGCTGCATTTGCTTTATGTCAAACTGTTTTTCTCTTCTGGAGTCCAAATGATTCACTTCGAAGAACATTATGCCTGAAGTCCTGGTCTTTGTCTTTGTGCTTTCTGGCAAGCATCGTTCTTACAAAGTAAATGTTTACCCCTTGCAGTATAGATGGAAGCTAATTCCGTGCAACAAGTACAAGCCTACTGATGATTTAGGGATTTTGGAAACTTCTTGTGACATCTTGTCTGCTCTCAGGGTCAGATTGCTCAGACGAACATGCCTAAGCACATTGCCTGATGTTTTGAACCTTCTCCATTTGTACACAGTTTTTGAAGCAGTGGATTTGCTGATTTTGACCTATTTTGAGACCTTTCTAACTCACTCACGAAACCCGTTAGCTGCTACTGTTTTCTTTCATATTTCATGTTTCATATCATATTAACATGATGTTCACATTCACTTCAGCAGTCAGCAACACACCAAACTAAATGTCTTAAATTTAAACCTGACAAACCTTCTTCAATCTATTGAGAAACAAAGAGGAACATCATGTGCATCTCACATGTAATTTTAGCTATCTTAAGGGGGGAATAATGTGGAGATTTACAAAGTTATTATTATTATTATTATTATTATTAAAGGATTGTGCAAAATGTTTTAAACTTTAAATTTGTTTTAGGTTGTATTTATATAACTTGAACACAACCTTCATTTCTTAGTGAAACTGAGAAGTCTCTAGGAGTTGCAGTTAGAAATATTGAGGGTTTGTTTATAATAAAAACCAATAGTAGTATTTTTGTTTGAACTATAGTGACTGAATTGTCATTAAGAGTACTGTCATGTGTTTTATGACTTAAGATGGCTATGTCTTCTTACGTTATTGACACCCACCTATAGGCATGCATGGTTGTGATGCCCGGGTCAAACTTTGGTTTTAGGAAGTGAAGCAAATGGTTTGCGTGCCAGAAGCTTGTGTCTTGTGATGAGGAGACCATTGTGGTCACTTATGCAAACACTATGGTACGATAGCATTATTTACAATCATGATTGACTTCTAAATGTTCTCCAGCCTCCAAAATCCTGCTGATCCACAAACACAACAGCAAATTATGGAAACCTGGATTACAATGTAAATCATGTTTTGCTTGTTGAAGCAGTTCAGATTTAACTCCTTAAATGTGAATTAATGTTGGTATTGTAATCCTGCATTCCTTCTCTAGACACATTTCAACCCAAAGACACTGAAGAATTAAAATAATGTACTAAATTTGGCTTGGCAGTGAGAGTGTCCTGTGTTCGAGTCCTGGCCTGGGGTTTTTATTCATGGGGCTTTCATGTTCTCCCTGTGCATGAATGGGTTTCTGTGACACAGGTTTTACAAAGCCGCATTTCTGTGATTACATCCTCGCTTTTGTCTTATATCATTCTAATGAGTCCACCTTCAAAAGTGCAAACTGATGAGAAAATGCATTTTTTAAATATCCCTCTAAGGTTTCATGTGCAACATTTAAAATATTTATATTTTTATCAGTTATGCTCCAGAAAAATATTTATATTTTTATCCTTTATGCCCCAGAGTGAAAGTTTTGTAATATTGTATCACATGCTGGCAGCTCTGGTATGATCTAATTTCTTCTGCTTTTGGGAGCCTTTCACAATACCCAGAAAGATCATTGTGTTTCTGCTTAATTGACAGCAGCTTTATTTGCTTTCTGACCTCACTGAAGGGAATCATCAAATTTGCACCTGGACATTATGATCACACAAAAGATATTTTAAAGTATTCACATTTATTAAGCTTTTACACATATTTTTCAAAATACAACAAAATAATTATAGTACAGACTAACACTAAGTGGTGCATGTGTGTAAATTATATAGTTTTTAAATTCTTGCAAATAAAAATCTGGAAAGCATGCACCTCTTAGTCCTATAGTTTTCACATCGAGCAAACAACATCTTTACAAAATATAGCGCCCGTCAAAACTTTTCACGACCTTGGAATTATTATCATTTGTATTGTTTTTTTACAAAATAAATAAGAGATTGCATAAATATTCAACCCTTTAAAGTGACTGACTTAGGTCCAGCCAACTGGGCCGGTAGACTCACAATGAGTGGAATGGAAACCAAAAAAACTAATTTCGTTCTCATGATTGATTTGTGAAAGCAATAAAAAAATGTAAAACATCCAAGGAGGTGAATATTTTAAAGGTGCTGTAACTCACATTAGTCAGATTGGATGTAGAGTGAGTGTGAAAATCAAATTTCAAGTCGTCTCGATGGGATTTAAGTCTGAATTTTGACTAGATCTTTTCAAAAACATGAATATTGTTTGATCTTAGTTTCCACTGTGTCTCTGGCTGCTTCAGGTTGTTTTCCTGTTGGATGGTGGACCTACGTCCCAGTCTTAAGTCCTCTGCAGAGTCTACCTGGACTTCCCTGAATTTAACTTCACATATTTTCCTATCAAGTTTGTACAAACATGATTGTGCCGTTGTCAGGTTTTACTGTAGAGGATGTCGCTTTCTGATGTTCTTCACCAAGACGTTCTTGTCGTCTTCGTAGAACAACAGGATTTCTACTGAGGCGGATCTTATTTATTAAACGGGTGAAAACAATCGCACTGGATTTTATTTTGAGGTGTCACTCTAAAAGGGGATGAATTCATATACACACTGCACTTTTCAGATTCTCATTTATCAAGAATTTATATTGTTAATGAATATTGAAATATTTTTTTCTTTCTGTTTCACTATCATCACAGAAATGTGTTTGTTACGTCATGAAAAGTGAAAGAGTTTTAAAGTGCAGGGCATATTTTAAATTAAGATTTTCAGATTTAATTTGAAATAAACTGATTTATACAAACTGGTAAAGATTTCATTGATTAAGGCATTTTAATATGTGGTTCTGTCATTAACCTGGTGTTTCATTTAGCTTCACGTAACAGCTGACTTTACTGCTGACTTTTATTAGCTGCCTTTTTTTTATTTGTCTAATATATGTTGGGTCAATTTTAATGTGCTCTGTGAAGGATTGTAGTGTCTGTAATTTTAATTTCCTTTTATTGCAGTTCAGAATTGATTGATTTCTGAGAAAAATGATCAGAATGGACGATATTCTGGAAGTCATATTGACTAAAATTTTTTAATTCTTTTTTTAAACTTTTCTCCATTCCTTATCTTGTTTTATTGTTGATTGCAGACTAAAACCTTTTCATTACTGATAACCAAATGGGTTAATCTTGCAGAGTTTTCGTCTCTTGAATCAGATGTTGTTGAGGCAGAATTATACCTTTGAGAGCATATCCTTGCATTATTCAGCATTGTGGCTCGGTCTGTTTGTATGATAGCTTTATTTAGCGTTGGCTTCTCCTTTTCCAGAGGATCAAACTTCTCAAATTTCACGTTCATACGTTCTTACATGATTTATTTCTTTCCTGCTCTCTAAAGCTGGGACACTACACTGACACAAAGGCCATAGCTTGGACTCAGAGTTAGTATTTGCAAATGCAAATAGAAATTTAAATACTTGAAGCATCACATGTTCTCGCTTGATAAAGAACATGTGCGTGGAAAGCTACAGCATATTTCACAGGAGAGCAAAAGAAAAGAATTGGTATTCAGACGTTAATGTTTACTGTGGGTCAGTGTCCAGCAGCCCTTATTTTCCTGAAGTGAAGTGAGTTGCATAGCCTCTTGGCTAAACCTGCACAGTTTTTATGGCAGCATCCCCGTCTTCTGTGGCTACAAGAAGCCACAGAAGCTACAAAAAGCCTGGCTGGCTTCTACAAGAAGCCAGCCAAGAATGCAGGAGTGTTTATTATCACAGTAGTTAGCAGCCTGAGGATGAGGGAGGCTCTCTCTGCTGCAGAGCTGTGAGCCGCTGAAAAAAGGAGAAAAAAACATTTTTGAACCAGAGGGAGGTACATGCAGGGTAAAAAGAGGAAGGAGGAGGTGACCTGCATAAAGGAAGCAGTAGTAGCCAGAGTTGTGGCAGTCGAGATCCTTCAGCGAGACTGATTGCAAACAACAGAGAAAGGTGTGCTTCTTTTTAAAGGATATTGCCTTACTTTTAGAAGAAAACTTCTTTTTTCATCACTTCTTTGTGCTTTTTTTTTAAATGATTGGCTCTGTTTTTCAATTTTTTCTTGATGTCCATTTTAGCACAAGAAAATGACTGGAGGTTGCCTATTAGAATATTTATAACAAATATTTTCTCTTCCAGCTGTGATGATAATCATAATCTTCCATTCAAACATCAGTACAGGATAGCTTTTGCTTCTGACAAAACGAGAAATGATGTGTAACCTTTATTCTCTCTGATGAAACTATCTGGATGAAAACGTTGTCTTCTCTTGTGATTTTTTTCTTTGGTTGGTAGGTTCAGAGTGCTGAGACTGAAACCACGTGGGAGGAAGTGCATGTTGACACAAAGCCGGTGAACATGTGCTTGTGAGTTTTTCTGCTGCCGAGTGTTTTTTTGTGAGTGACCATGCCGGAGCCGCAGAACAAGTTGTCGGTGCGACGCTGCCTCACCTTCGCTACCGGCCTGGTGGAGTGTCTCTGTTTCGCCGGAGCCGTGTTTGGATGGGCTGCCCTCGTTTTTGTCCTCAAAGAGGACCGTTACTTCAGCTCTCTGTGTGTTAACGCCACAGGACTCAACGGCACGCAAACTCTGGGTGAGTTTTATCTGCTGTGGATTAAAAGTTTGATTTTGAGCACTAATTGTTTGTATGTATTTTAATATTTTTAACATCTTTCTCTGTAATAATTCTCTATTCTCTGCACAGACTGCAGTGCACAGGATGAACAGTTCTCCCTCATTTTCACCATCGCCTCTTTTATGAACAACTTTCTGACGCTGCCCAATGGTTTCTTGTTTGATCGATTTGGTACCACAGTGGCTCGACTCTATGGAATGTGAGTGAAAATATTAAGGAGCCAGAGATGAACACTGCTTAAAAACTCAGTTTTAGACGGTAAATTACAGAAAATCTGTTGATTTGAACACACAAAACCATAATGCACAAAATTATTTAATCAAGCAGATTTATGACCATGACATCAGAGAATGTAAACAATGCCAGATAATACCCTCTGATTTCCTTAAAAAATGGCAGTGCCAGTGTGATTACTGCGTAACAAGTTCCACTTGCAGCTGCAAGTGGAACTTGTTACGCAGTAAGGATAGCTATCCTCATTTCATTGACAGATGTCAGGATTCAGGTTTCATTCTACATCATTACTGTCATGTTTAAATAAACTCTTAATAAATATAATAAATACAATTTTTGGTTATCAAATTTCATTCAAAAGAGCCCAGATCATTGAAAGAGAAACCCTGGACAAAGGTAATGAAAATATATATATATATTTCAGATAAAATTCCTGCTCTGTTTGGGTTGGGAGAAAGTCAAGATTGTGTGATTATTTTAAGTTTTATATTTTCTGCATACCTTTTCCAAACCTCTAATTTATCATCTCTAATAAATCAGCACAAAGCTGCTGATTTATTATGTCCACATTCATTGGTGTGGCCTGATACTAAGTCAACACATGTTTCCAATGAAAAAGGGTGGAGAAAAAATATAGACCAAAGGAATGTAAATATAAAAGGGTCAAAAGGTGATGAGGATGAAGTGTGCTTTTTGCAAGCCAAGAGCAGGAAATTAAAGTCTACTGGAAGCAAACAAATCTGTATGAGAATCACTGTTTTCTTTGAATTCCACAGCGTTCCTGTTTTCCAAGCTTAAAATTATTATTTTTTTAAGTCCAAGTTGTTTCTCATCATGGTGTAAGTTGCATCTTGGAATTCAAAAACAACATTTTTCTGTCTCACTTTCAGATTCCTTTACACCATTGGCACCTTGATGGTGGCTTTCTCCTCATCAGGTAAAAAAAAAAACCCAAACTGTTTTTTTATCAGATTAGTACCTGCAAATTAGAAAGGTTTGTGATATCAGTCTAATTATCCTCCATCAGCTCTGGCCTACCTGCTCTTTCCGGCTCTTTCTTTTCTGGCTGTTGGAGGCATCTTATTTCTCATGACAAATATGCAGGTAATGTTCACACTAAAACACGAGCGGCTGATTTGGTTGTGTTGATTTGCTGCTCTGTAAAAGTACTAAGCTTGTGTTGTCATAGGGTTTGGACATAAAACTATTATTCATCTTTCGAGAGAAATTAAATGGTTTTTTGTTTTGTTTTGCGTTTTTCTTTTTTTCACTGTGTAATGATTGGAATCGCATATTAATTTTCTGACCCCTGCAATAAGAATGAGTCACTTTGCCCCTCTTTGGTAGAAACTGATAGAAATGACTAAAAGTGTTTCACCTTTTTGGAATTTAAAATGATTGTATTGAAAATTAGAGATGCTACAAGTGGGAGAAAAGTTGATCAATTTGATCTGTTTTTCTTGATTGGCTCTAATTGTTGATAAAATACTGAAAAATCTAAAGATTTTTCCATTCATCAAAAGCGCTGACCGTGAGGTATCAACATCACAATGTCTTTTGTCTTTTGAAACAGTTTTGTAAAGGCTAATATAAATAACATGGAGGTTAGAAACTAAGATAAATTGGGTAAATCATGTGATTCGTTTTTGGATCAAAACCCCGATCTGCAGATCTTTATCTAAAATGATTTATTTCTGTTGGACTTTGCGGAGGAAATATGCATTTCAGAACATAAAGAGTTACTTACACCCACATTGAGCTCATCCTGCTACTTTCTATGTTAAATTTGTCTCATTGGGTCGTGCAACACTTTGCAAATATTGCAGCAATTAAAACAGCAGGATAATACTTGCACTTGGGACCTAAACAACTTTAGGTTTTTTATTGTTAAAGGGACTGAAGAGCTGCTTATGACTTCAGGTTGTAGACATTGCACAAAAACAGTGACTTAGTCAGGAACTGTTTTTAATTCATCTATGACCCACTTTATGAGGAAACACTGCAAGAGTGTTGCAAAAGACTTTATGTGACAAAGATTAATGCCTGCATACCAGTGCTTCCGTAGTAGAAAAAAAAAGAAGTTCCTGTTTTTTCAGGCTGCTTCACATCTTTCACCCAATTCATGATGTTGTGCAGCAGAAACACAAATCTCCTTAGGAAAGAATAACCTGGTGAAATTCGACTTGCTTCACAGAGATCCGCACTTTAATGCAACAATAATCTGCTTTATGTCTCTTGAAGGTTGGAAACCTGTTTGGCTCCCGTCGTTCCACCATTATCACTCTCTACAATGGGGCGTTTGATTCTTCCTCAGCACTCTTCCTCATCATCAAGGTGAGATTTATCAAATCATTTAAAAGATTTTCACATACAAATATACTGTATGTGCCACTAATAATCTCCATCACATCTCTTTTTCTCTGCAGCTGTTGCATGAGTCTGGCGTCTCTCTTCGTTCTGCTTTCCTCTTTTTGTCGGCCTGCAGCGTCGTCCACATCCTCAGGACGTTTTTCCTGCTCCCCAGAAACCTTATTCCTTACCCGCTGCCGGATCGCTATACATATGGGTATGAGTAAGCTGCATAGACACTGTATCGTCTTTAAAAATACTAAAAAAGAAACATCAAAATGGGAGTCAGCAACATGCAAATATAGTACTTTGTAAATATTTTTAAACCCCTTGAACTTTATCAAGTTTACTTACTGTAGAAGTCTTTTGTTGTAGATTTCTACTATTTATGCACATGTAGACAGTAAATTTTGTTCCTGTTATTTGCAAAAATGCCTAAGTTTGACCACACCGTATTGAGGGCATATGTGAAGTTTGGTCGCAGATTTTTGATGGGATTTAAATCTGGACTTAAGTTTTCTCCACCAAGTCCTGCAGAAGTTTGTTTAAACGCTTTTTGTTGAAGTCAGTTGAGTGAAGGTAGGGAGATATCTAAAACATTCAAGATTCAGCGAGAACAGGGTTGAAAACCACTGCACTGCATAGTTTTATTTATGGGTATCAGAGTGAAGGGGTGTAATTACATTTTTATCTGTAAAAATGTCAAAAACTATCCAACATTTTTCTTCAAGTTCTTATTTATACTGCATCTTGTGTTGTTGTATCACATTTTTTTACATCTTAATCTTTGCTTAAAATGTGACAAAATATCACATTTCTTGTGACATGGCACTGCATCTCCTAAAACAGCTAAGACAAAAACAATCATTTGTTTTTATAAATTTGTCATTTGATAATTAATCCAAAATTAGTTTGTTTCTCGATTTGAGGTGCATTTCTTTTTTCTACTTATCAGAAACAGACAGATCCAAAAATAGGAATTTTTAAAAGTCTTTAGTTTCAAGTGTTAGAATCTCAGTCTCTCTCTTCAAAGAGCATGTGGAGGAAAGGTGCGAAATCAGCAGAAAAAGCTTGTTTTCCACTTAAATGATATCTGTGAATGATCAAATGATGGTAGCCCAGCACAGAAAGAAACAGACTAAAATAATACAGCTGATAAATGTAACTGAGTTGATGAAATGTAGAGAAAATAATCTGCTGCTGGTGAAAAACAAAGACGCTGATAACTGTGTTCCCACTTCTAGACCCCATAATAACTACAATATAATAAACTTCAGCAGGAAATTTGCTTCATCTAATATATGACATTTCAAGTTGCTTATTTTAAGAAGTAAAACCCCAGATCAGGCTGTGTGGTGGAAATCTGGTTTAATGTAATCAGAGCAATTTAGCTAATAGTTTAAAAGCCACAAAGTTTTTTAGAACAAGAAAAATATGTTTGAGATAGAATGTTGATCATGTAATGTCAGACAATATCTATTTCTCTGAATCAGTTATTTCAAAGAATTCATGAAAACTTGAGTCTTTTTCTCTGATCACTCCGATATCCACTGCAGAGTCTCTTGCGGTAAATCGGTGGCTGCGAGCGCAGAGGTGGCGGCAAATGGTGAGGCGCATCCAGCAGCTGAAGAAACGCCTCTCACAAAGAATGCTCCTGTCAAACAAGGTCCAGTATTTAACAAAAAAATGAAGACTATTACTTACATATCTCTTTTATCTGGTGTAGATTTATTTCTTTTTGTTGTTTTACTGCATTTACTAACTTTGTGTCTCTTTTTGCCCCCTCAGAGAAGACTTTCCGAGAGTGTTTGCTGTCCAGGTTCTTTATGTGGCACCTGCTCTGGCTGTCGGTGATGCAGCTCAGGCACTACCTGTTCATCGGCACGCTCAACCCCATGCTGCAGAGGCTGACTGGAGGAGAGGCCTCACTGGGTAAACACCTCACTGTCTCAGTGTCCGATCAACAGTTTGGACTGTGATCCATGCAGACGTTATGTTTTTCAAATTTCCGCAGCTTTAGTTCACACTGTATTATTGCGTATAGGTCTGAGATGCATGTAAATGCATTTTCAGATCCAAATATAGATTTATATTGTCTTCCTAAGGAAACTGTGTATCAATAATTTACTTTAAAGATGCACTTCTGCAGACAACATAGATTTTCTGGACTTTAACGCATAAAATTGAAAAACTGTGCAGCAGGTTCCTTGAAGGAGATAATAGATTTGAATCCAACAGAAACTGAAGGACGTAGAAAATTATGAAAAATAGCTGTAGTCTGATTTTTACTACTCTAAATAGTGCATAAAAGCAAGTGCTGATATTTGAGAACACCTCAGTGAACAGGTATGCCGTTTTCAAAATATACGAGATCAGAAATACTTTAAGATGCCAAAGAGTCTCTAGAAAATACCAGGATTATCTCCTAGAGAATAAGTTACAGAATAAGAAAAGTGTAGAAAAGTCTTAGATAGGTCAGTAGTTTTGGATATGATAAGAATGCAAATCTTGGATCTTTGTATTTGCAGCATCACAGAAGACCAAGTCACAATGAAAATACTGAGAGCTTATAACATTGAAATAAGTCAACAAAATCCAACATTTACATCACTGCCAAAATTGATGCTACTTTTTCCAATGCATTTTAGGTACTTGCTTTGTCAGACGGCTGGTGCGTTAAACATGTGCATTTAACCATGTTGTTTCTACTCATGTATCTGAGCAGTGAGCCAGTACACCAACGCCTTTTCCATCACCCAGCTGTGTGGGGTGCTGTGCGCTCCCTGGAACGGCCTCATCATGGACCGGCATAAAGGCAAACCACGAGCTGCAGGTGAGGCGCAGTTTAAAAAATGTATCTAATGAAAATGAAATACGTCAGCAACATTTTCTATAAAGTAAAGGGGACTTTTTATTTGTCAAATCAACAACTTGAGGTTTTCTGAATAATTTATAAAATTACACAGGTGTTTATTCATGATGTTTGAAGTCATTTTAGTTGATTTTAAAACTATTTAATTTACACAAATTTTAGGATTGCATTTGACAAGAGAAATAACTAAAACAAAATGTATGCAGACAAATAAAAACATCAGTTACTTGTTTGTGGTTTAAAAATAAAGTCTTGTAATTATTTTGGTCATAATATTTCTGCTTGCCTCTTAGTTATTGGATATAAAATGCAGTTTATTCATATAACCTAAGAGATTGTTAATATTGCACTTAAACTTCTCTCTTCACTGCACTGTATGCCTATTTATGCTGGTACAGCAGGAGGCCAGAAATAACAAAATGGAGTCACTAAACTTCAGAGGAGGATCTATATTTGTATGTTTACAGGAGAGACGGAGCAGGAAGCCGACCTGCGGGCGTCTGTGCTTTCTTTATTCCTGACGGCGCTGCAGTGCGTCTTGTTCTCTCTGTGTGCCTCCACCCCTTACCTCCCGCTTCAGTACCTCACCTTCATCCTGCAGGTGCTGAACCGCTCCTTCCTTTACGGCGGCAACGCAGCCTTCATCAGCGTGGCGTGAGTATGGATGCATTTGCAGAAATTGCCAAGGTGCTAGATTTAGTTTAAAGTCCTTTTGCATAAATATGATTTGACAGTGAGACCACAAACATTTTGTAGTTTGTGATTGTCTTTTTGTATTTGGTGACATTAAGAAACTGAAATGTTTTGTTTGTTCCTGTTTATAATGCCAAAAATATAATACACCATGTAAAATGTGCATATTCATATTCAATAAATTAGAATGACTTTTAAAAGTTTATTTATTTCAGTTGCTCATAAATGAACCGCATTATATGGACATTAACAGGCTCATGTTTTCAAGCTTTTATTTTGGTAAAAATTATAATTTTCAACTTGTAATTGAAACATTACATCAAACCTATAAAAACATTTTTACTACAGCAATGATGGTTTAATGAAAAATGTTTTCAATACCTTAAAGTTTAAATGTTATTTTTATTCTGACAGCCGAGCAATTTTTGTTCAGTTTATTTAAACGCTAGAAATTCAAAACAAATGTAATCTCAAACCATTTTACAAGACAGTTTCAGTTCTTACCTGAAACTGATTCTGTCCTAAACATGTTATCCTGTTTAGATTAAGTAACAAACAGTACAGTTCAATCTGAAATCCAGTTGTAGTCGGTTGATGATGTAATCCAGATTGTTTAAAGTTTATCTAAGGAAGTCCAGCTGATTGCATCAAGGCATTAGTTTACAGGAATCCCTCCTGCTGATAAAGCTTTTGGTCTCAGAGCCCAGTTAGATAAAGTTAGATCTTTATTTGGTGCTGGTTTTGTTGAGTTTAATTGATTATGTATGTTTACGGCTAATTTGTTGTATCTTTGTAGGTTTCCATCTTGCCACTTCGGGAAGCTGTACGGTCTGATCATGGCTCTGTCTGCAGTGTTTTCTCTGCTGCAGTATCCCTGCTTTGCTCTGGTGAAAGGACCTCTGGGTGGAGATCCTTTATACGTGAGCACAGTTTTTATCTGTATCTGTATGTTAATTCAGCTGTGAACCCTCCTCTCATGGCCTCCTCTCTTCATGTGTGTGCAGGTGAACATCGGCCTGACGCTGCTCAGCGTGTTAGCCTTCATACATCCCGTCTTCGTCTTCATGCATTGTCGAAATCTCGCCTCTGAGAGAGCAAGGAGCAAAGCTTCATCTTAAAGAGCGCAAAACGAGGATGGTGATTTCTGTTTAAAGCTTTCCACCTTGGTGGTCGAGTACCATTTCCTGACTAGAAACTAAAAGAACTTTATTTTAGTAAATTTTGTGATCATTTTACAGTTTCACCTTAAGCCAGAGTTCTTTTTATAGATAGTCCTAAGTGTCCCACAGAGGCATAAAATTACACTGTCAAGTTGTGCCAATCTGAAATCTCAGGAGCAACCAGCTAATTCCACACCAAAGTCTCCTGTCTCGTGCAGCTCTAAAAGATCTGGATATAATACAAGGCTTGTACTTTATCCACACACTGAACCTGTTAGAGCTTTTACACAAATATGATCATCTTTCACTACTTAGCCTAGCAGCATTTAGATATATGATGTCACAGTTGAGGGATGGAAAGCATGCATAACTAATTATAAATAATTAAAGCCATATCGATAAATAACTTACTGTCCTCTTCTTGAGTAAAAGCAACCTTTTCACAGATGGCATTTGAATTAAAACTTGCCATCCATGAATGCAGCCTCACCATCTGGTAGCGTTATGTTCTTCTACACTCTGGGATAATGAAATTGAAAATTATGCTATACAGTCAGAATATCAGATGCCCATTACTATGGTAAATAAATAAATACAACTAAGGTAAACGTAGAGTTTTGGTCCAGCAGGTTTTTTGTCACAAATTTGTCAACCTGCATAAATCAGGAATAATGTGGAATGACAATCCTGCTGATAGCATCTTGTTTTTGCATTGCAAACAAATTCACATACATGCAAAGATGCATGTATACAAGTAGAGACTCTCTCTCAGATCAAGAAAAAGGGATTTTAGATTAAGAGGGAGAAGGAAGATTTACTAAAAAAGTGAACGTTTGTTTCTCTCCTTTACTTTTTGCAAGTTTCACTTCATTCTAACAACCTTATATGTGTTTACTCAGTCATCCGATGCTTGAAATAACTTTTTTCCTTTTTTGCACAGATATTTAGTGTAGGTCATGCATTGTTTTTCTGCATAGGTCAGTCATACGTTTTACTTAAACAAATTTGTTGTATGTTTATTGTTTGATGCCTAATATGTGCCATTTATTGCTAAAAGGGAAAAGGCACAGAGTTTACTTTTATTATGAAACAGACTAAGTAGCATTACAGTGACCTTAATAACAAGTGTTTTTGTCCATTATGTGGAGTGTCATTATTTCAGTGTTTTTATATTAAACATGGAGACATATAGACATACTGTGTTAAAACATTTAAAGGATCAAAAAGGGGACATTTTACATTCCGAGAGAAAGTGCCAAATTAAAGCTGATTAGTATTTTTTTAATGAGATGTTGATAAATATTGATATGGATATAACATTGCTGAACAAAATGTAGCTTTTGATTAAATGTGTGATGAAGGGAATTAATGTTTTTCACATTCTGTTGCTTTTGTTAAACTGAGGTCAACTGCCACCTACAGGTTGTGAAAAAAGTTCAATTGTACCATTATTTTCATGTCACATGACTGATGGACACGTTTTTACGTACAAAAATCCATCCTGAATAAAAACTTTATACATTTCAGTTCTCAAAATGTTTGTTTTGCTGAGTTAGTCTGAGAGTTTTCCAAAATGCATTTAACTTTGATAAATATGCAACTTTTGAAATGTATTCTTACATTTCAAAAGGAAGAATTGTAAAGTATTGAAGCTGCAATATTGACTGACAGCCTCAGGAATTTTGTCTATTTAATGACATTTTTTGTTGTATATTTTGAGTTGTTGCTTTGCAATTTCCCCACTACTTTTTTTTATGGGTGCTATCTTTTTTTTTTTTATGAAGATTATTAGTCCCTCCTGCAGAAAATCATCTTTTAACTTGATACTGTCACCTCTGTACTTAAATGATGTTCTCAGGTTTGCAAGCTGGTTGCAAGTTGGTCAAACGCTAAAATTTTAGTTTCATCAGACCTCAGCATAGCTCTGGTTGTGTGTTCTTTTTAGAAAAATGGCTACTTTGAAACTGAGTGGCCTGTCAGACTTTAACATTCAGAGGTTCCTCACAAAGTCATAACTCAAACTCTAATATTGTCACCATTATACAGCATATTTATTCTTCGATTATTTACCTGCAATGACACTTAAAGTTCTGATAATTGGTCATTGAAAGCATAAAGTACAGGCAAATGCTTGACAAATAATAGTTTGTATAATTAACAGAGCAGTTAGCTGGTCAGTGAGCACAACAATTATTCAATGCTACTGAGTTTCCAACTCGCAACTGAAACACTAGAAAGTTAAGTGATATCAATACATCTATCAAATAGACTGACTTGTTTTTAACTATACATAAAAAACAGAAATATATGTTTCTGCTGAAAATAGAGATGAAGGAAGATGAAATCTGAGTTTTCACCTCTGAAATAAATTTACCAAAATTAAACAGAAAACAAAAATTAAGAATCAGAGCTTCTATTTGTGGCCTTGTAAATGAAGTGTGTCAATGCAGTCAGTTTTCAGAAGAAAAACAGAAGTAACAGGGGAAAAGGCAAAATGCTGCTGATTCAAACACATCATGAAGGAAAGTTGCACAGTCACGTTTCTGGCTCCAGAGGGAGCTGGACAAGAGCTGATAAATTGTTCCAATTTTATTTTATTTTTTTTTTACATTTTCTGGCAGTTTTTCACTTTAAAGTGATAAATCTCAAATGCAGAGATATTATGAATTGCAAAAATGAGAGATTTGCAGCCACTTCAGAGGAAAGAGTAAGTTACAACATAAAGATTTAGATAAATGTACAGTTTTAAAGTGATTCTCACAAACCACTTTGTAAAACAGATTATTAATAATTGTATAATTAACAGAGCAGTTGGCTTAATTAACTGATTTAATTAATCAGTTAATTAAAGGCACAGTGGAAAGACAAACAGCATCAGGCTCCTTGATTTATGTTGGGACTTGTCTTAGTCAGTGTTGTGAAGTAACGAAGTACAAATACTTCGTTACTGTACTTAAGTACAATTTTCGTGTATCTGTACTTTACTTAAGTAGCTTTAATAATGGATACTTTCGACTTTTACTCCACTACATTTTACAGTAAGTATCTGT